>JAJOOR010007562.1:0-31518 GCA_036250505.1 Solanum acaule | reverse complement strand
TCCTCCATTGATGAACATGGAAAACTGAGATTCGAGATGAGAGAAAGAGGAGCAAACTGTGTGAATTGGGAAAATGAAAAACTGAATTACTTCATGTTGATTACACGATATATATACAACAATGTAAGAAAGATCTAGAAGCTTAGCTAACTAACTACTTGATGCACAATACCCCAGGCCTAACTAACTAACAGAAAGACTAACTAACTAATCACATAACTAATCTGCCAGCTAGTCTAATTACAATTGAATAATAATAATATTTATCTCAACACATTCTCCTGACCTATTCTACTCTGTTTTCACACAACAATTTAACGGTGTTCCATTGTGCACTGCCTCTTTGTTTACCAAAAAGGACATACAAGTAGCAGAGAATGCAAACAAAGCGCAATTTTTTGATCTGGTAAAGTTTTATCTGAAACTTTTATAGTTACTCTAATTAATTTATCAGTGATTGATGATGTTAATTTGCAGAAACTTTATAAGACTCAAAATGATTTTGAGTACTCTGTTATTCAAGATTTTTTGGTGGCTCAGGGAAAATGGGACTTTGATCCACTAGAATTTGAAAATCCATTCCCTGAAAATGAAAGCTCAGTTCATATTTGGCATGGCAACATGGACGAGGTAGTACCTATTAGCTTACAAAGATATGTTTCCAAAAGGTTACCTTGGATTCATTATCATGAAGTTCCTGATGTTCCACATGATTTCTGGGAGGTTGGTCCTGTTGGTGAAGCAATCTTGAGGTCCTTTCTGATTGGCCAACAAGATCCCTATCCCGATTTACAGGTGGTTATAAAGGACTAGCCAACAATACGTACCTTGTTAGGGTTTTGCCTTCATTTTCTTCATTGCTCATATTACTAGATAGATTACTAGTTGCTTCTGCTTTAATTGTAAATTCCCAATTATTTAGCTTTTCATAACATAAAAAAAAACAGATTCAAGTCTGGTTGTGTGTTGTTATGTTATTGTTCTGTAATGTTTGCACAGTTGAGAGAGGTAATTATTGATTGAGTTTTATTATCAAAGATTCATGTTTTAGATCAGCATTATTACTCCTTCTTGGAGATTAGTTACGTATTTGCAGAACATAATTATCATAACTCGAATCAAATTAAGTTTAAAGTCAATTGTGAATTGAATTTATCTTATTATATAGCTTTTTAATTAGAGTTATGTAGAAATTTCTTTATTATTTTTAGACCGACCAATAAAACATTTTAATCAGGACCTAAACTATTGGCATTGTTTTGCCCTTTTATTAATGAAGCATTTCCCACAACAAATGTTACCGCTCAGGTAATTAATACAATTAACTAAAGTGGGCTGGTGATAAAATCAACCAGTTTTTCTCTTCCTAATTAATAAAAGTCAATTGGAATAATCAAAGTCCATTTTGCTTTTGATCTTAATGGTTCATGTAATCTTAATTTTCACAAGAGATAGATTAGTCTTTTAATTCAATATACATTAGTGTATCTTAGAAGTTAATACCCAAGTGGATGGATTGATTGACTACTAAGTTTGCCTATACTCTTAGCTGGTAATTTTCAAGTGCTAAAGAAATTAAATTGTTTCCAGTACTCTTCTCTTTTGCATTGCCCTCCCTCTACACAAATATTAACTTCTTTTCAGCCAAATTAAAGTTCCACTCCAGATCAAGGAATGGAATTAAAGAAACTTGTTGTCTTTATTCTGTTACTTTCGATATTGATCGGGGACATACTTTTAAAGGGAATAACAACTCGGATATTAAGTATTGTGGTCCTAAACAAACTCAAGAAAGTTGTAAATTGCAGAGTAATTCAAAAAGAATCAAACTAAAGGATGGAAGATACCTAGCATACCTAGGTAAAATATATAAATTTCATAGATACAAACATATACAATTGTTCGCTTGAGCTTCCCGGAACTTCTTCATAATGGCTTCCTTATATATATGCATACAAGTGTTGAGAATTCTCTCCTAGCTTCCTTTTTCTCGTATGAACCTATAAAACGTCACACAATTTAACATGAAATGAAATACTCCCTTGGTTTCAATTTACATGGCAATTGATTTGGAATAGGAGTTCCACAATTTGTACAGGAAAACCAGTTTTCATCTTTGATGTCAATGATGAATTATAAATTGGAGTAAAACCTTGATGAGGAATGAACCTAAACCTCATTAAAATTTAAAACAGAAACAGCCACCATTTTAATCTGCATAAAAGCACTATCTTTACCAAGACAAGTCCTGTGCCCTGCATAAAACACTGGATATGTAAAAGGATCCCTTGACACAAATTTCCAATTTTCACTACTACTACTACTTTCTTTCACCAACCATCTCTCACGCCGAAAATCCTCACAAACAATTCTTTCGATCTTCCCAATCCAAGAACATGAAGAAAAATCAGCGTTCCCTTCTTCAACTTGGTTCCATCAGGCCAAACATCGTCTTCGGTTACTTGCTTTGATTCAAGAGGAACCGGTGGGTAAAGTCTCATGCTTTCACAAATCGAGGCATGTGTATAAACCATTGCATTTAAATCATCGTCAATCTTCACCTCATCGATTTCTTTGACAATCTCCTTTTCTACGTTAGGGTGACTTGACACTAGCCAAAAAAACCATACTAAAGCTGAGAACAAAGTATCATCACCAGCCAGGATAATATTGATACCTAAATCGATGACAAAAATTTCATAGACTACTACATTTTTGTATATGAGAGCCCTTTTTATGTATCTGTCTGAAAAATCCCCTCCTCCTTCATCTATGGACGAGCTATGATTCTCTTCTTTACATATTCTCGGAGTACATCAACTGCATTCCTGCCCAGGAAACATTACAAAAATTTCAAGAAACATTAAGTACTACTCCTTAAATTCTGAATCCGTGACACGTTTAAGAATACAAGATTAAAGGATATTTTCATACATTCTACATAATTTTATTTTAAAATAACAAGATTGAAAATTATGTGACAAGTCAAAACCAGATAAACAAAGTAAGACGGAGGGAGTATATGCATTGTGCATACCTGAGATTCTGTTCGGATCCAATGTTGAGAAGGCTTTTTAGTTTTCCACAAAAGGAGATGGCAACAAATATTTTGGATCATGACGGAAACCTACTTGACATAGAATGTCAAATGTAAGCCGATGAAATATGTCCTGGAGGTCTATATTACTAGTTTTATGTATGGGTGCAGTGGTAAAAAAAAAGGAATAAGACGAGCAGAGAGCTCATTCGCGGTGGCTGATTTTACTAGATAACAAAACGTTGTATCAGCATGGAAGATGTGACTGAGTAAATGTCTCTCTGTTTTCCAATTTTCGCGTGTGATCAACAAGTAAAAGACCATCCCTTAGTAACTCTGAGAAAACAATTTTCATGATAGGGTCTTTTCGGTAAATGTTGATGCGAGTCTTAACAATATGCTTGATGTTGGTAGGGGAAATTTTTAAGACGATGCCAGTAGTTTTATCAAAAGGTCTTTTAAGGATGATTTTTGGAAGAGTTCTGAAGTCCATAAGATAACTCTGTCCCTATTTTTATTAATGAAAACAACATACCAAAAAGTGAATAGGATTTTGAACAAATTGTAGTCATGTTTTGAGATAAAGAAAAGATCATGAATATAGTTGAAGAAGAAAAGTAGCAATAGTACTAAAAAGAGGAGGCTAAACATGAGTTGGATATCCATCTTCTGTTTGCAAAAGTTTCAGATTGAGGTTGCTCTTTATGTAGGTCTCATACACTTTGTGAAGACTGTTTACATCAAAGCTGACAATACGTGTGTTGTGAGATTGGGCTATGACAACCATTTTCTTGGTTCTCGCCGTGGAAATAATCTCTTGTAGATAAGACAAACTAACATGGGTTGTGGTTTGGCTCTTCTTGGTTCTCGAGCTTAGTGCACCAGACTGCCTTTTTTTTCTTCTTCTTATTTTGTGATTAATTCATTTCGATAAACTTAGAAAAAGTATGAAGTTAATTTATGAGATTGGTAACTAGTACTCCATCTGTTCTTATTTACATGTTGTCCTTACTAAAAATAGATGCTTTTAATACTCCATCAATGCATAAATCGTAACGACCTGATTTACGTCTTATTCTTTTATATCATTGAAAGTATGCAACTGTACGCAAACTACCTGTTGATAATCGAATTAGTCAACTTAATTCTTTATAATTCTGATTCAGAAAATGGATGAGTATATAGTTGTATAAAATAGCTCCACAAGAATATATGAATAAAATCTTCAAACTCTTTTGGATCTCAAGATTATGATACGGAACTAATAACTTTAACTTAAACTTCACCGAACTAAGAATTACTAAATTACATTATTCCTTTGATTTTATCAACTACAATAATAATTATATCTTTCATTTCGTTCTCCATACTTTATGTTTTGAAAGACTCGCACACTTACAAAACGCATTGAAACTTATAAAATTGAGATGGAATCCTTTATTGCTCATGTTCGATTTCTTCTTCCTTAAAAATTAAAAATTTCTTTCTTTATATTATCTCAGCATTAGTTATTCTAGGATTAGCTATCCCGAGATAACTTATCTCATCATGTATATGTGATAACTTATCCCATCACTATGGTAAAAATGATGGGATTATTCCAAACATGACAACCAAACAAGACACAAAAAATTTATCCCGTCACTATTTTCTTATCCTATAACTATTTATTTTTATCCCTTGCACCAAACGAGTCGTAATTTTACGCTCAATATTATTTTATAATCTTCATTGAGCTTTCATGTACACCTATCATTGCATAAGTTTCATCTGTTCAATATAATCCCTGACCACTCCTCCCTTTGCATTGACCCAGATTTCCGCAGCAACAACCATATATCAACCATTTTAATTATTATTCAGTAATTCGATATTTGGTATGGTATTCAGAGTAAAATTTTAGAATTATGGTGTTTGAGTTTGGGTTTGGTATTAGATATTGACACCATTTGGTATACGATATTTCCCATATACCAAATTATTTACTTAATAAAGGTCCTGTATCAACATATATTACTCAGTTCAAGTCCAAAAAGAAAGTTAAAGAATAAACATAAACAATCCAAAATTACATATGTCTTCTTTTCTATAATTACTCATTAGTTCAAGTCCAAAGAGAAAGTTAAAGAATTAATAAGCATAAACAATCAATTTACATGTGTCTTTTAGTTGTATCAATTTGTTTTTTTTTATGTCTTCTTACTTGTTGATCTTCTGTTATTGTGCATTCACATAAAAAATAGAAATGATTGGAGAAATGGTATTAACTTTGTAATACAATCGGCTATAACTTCAATATAATATTACCGAATACCATACCAAATCGGAGTTTATTTTACCGTTTACCGAACCAAAATTTAATAATTTGATAATGATATCTACTTTTAACTATCAATTATCGAATCCGAAGTTTGAGAAACCCAAACTGAATACCGAACATCCACCCCTCTAGACTTACAATATTTTATGCGACACACTTTTCTTTTTAATTTGTTTACATATCTTACTGTACTTAAAAATAATTTAATTTTAAATTTTTATTTTTACTTTTAATAATTTATAATCATATAAATATTTTACGCTACAAGTTTTATTAAATTTTCCTTCTTAAAAAAAATATATTATCTCAAATCAAATTGACTGAGAGAGTAATGAATGTTCACATGGGAAGAAATACCTTATTTATAATTCTCTGGCAGCAAAACATGTGCTGGCAGTGAGATCTCATAATTTACTTTATTGGAGCCAACAGTATATTGTCCCTAAAATCCTTAAATTTCAAAATTATAGAATTGCAACGTCTTCGATTGGCTTATCGCTTTGCAGTCCTTTAAAATTAACGGGAGCCAACGATATATTACTTGAGTTATACGATGTTGTTGAGTTATTATATTTTGAAGAGGATAAGTTAAGAGTATTATTATTAAATCAGTGAAGATTATGCTATAGTGAGTTTGAATATCCTCAAAGATATTTGCACATCAACCTAAATTTTTATTTATTAATTTTGTTTATTTTATTTTCAGGTGTAAATTATTATATTTGTGGTATATTACGTCAACATAATATAATTTATATTTATATTAGATTAGGCACATAGTTTCTATTTGAGTTTTGTATTAGTAAAGAGTGTTTTTTCTAAATAAGGCTCTATATGGCGTGAATTTAAAAATTCTAATACAAATATAGGACATCGAATGGATAAAAAAATATTGTAATGTTTTCTCATGTCAAAATGTTTTTAGGACAGAGAGATGAGCAACCTTAAATCTTAAAGCAGAATTTGACTAATGACCACAATGTTCAGACATCCAAAGATAATGCAGCATTAGGCCAATACAAAAATTCTTTTGAGACATGGATTGTTTCTACCCAACCCCATTTCCTCATAAGATAGGCTGCCATTTTAGAGGCCGTTTGGATTGGCTTTAAAGTTGGTTAAACCTACTTTTAAGTTTGTTTTTAACTTCTGAAAGTGTTTGATAAATATAAAAAGATAATTTAAAATAAGTCAAAAATAACTTAAAATAAATTGAAAAGTGTTTGGCAAGATAAAAAATGACTTAAAATAACTTAAAATAAATCAAAAACAAAAAATAAGTCTCCCCTACCTTTTATCTTTGACTTAAGAACTCTTTTTTTTAAGCTAATCCAAACAGGTTCTTAGTCCTCACACATAGTATTAACATTAGTAACTCGACAACACATCTTCAATTTAGTCAAAAAGAAGTAAAAGGGTAAAGATGGAAAAAAGTACAAATACCCATACACCTCATCTACCAATCAATCAAGGCTACTAATTCTTGATTTTTTTCCAAAGAATTTGTGTATCTGGTAAGCCAAATTCAAACCCATAAACCGAAAGTTTCAATTTTTTTTCATCAATGATTAATTTTCCCCCCTTTTTTTCAGGAAATTAATGGTTTTCAAGAAACTTGTATTGATGATGATGGGTTGTCTAGGATGTGCTGGTCAGCCCACAGAGCCTTCTACTGAGAAAACTGAATCCAAATCACTTATAGATGAATCTGTTGTTATCACTTCACCTAGAGTTAAACTTGGTGATGGTAGATATCTTGCTTATAGAGAAAGAGGGGTACCCAAAAACATATCCAAATACAGAATCATCATTGTCCATGGCTTTGGTAGTTCTAAAGAAATGAGCTTTATGGCTTCTGATGTATGTAGATTCTGTTCCTCTTTCATTTTTTTGATTTTGTATCTATACACCATAGTATCTTGATTTTGAATCTTACTTTTCACAGTTTCAGACTGATACTTAAGCATTAAAGTGGTAGAGAATTGAGAATTTGGTATCAATATCATAGATTTGAAGAGAAAGGGTTGAAATTAATAGATCCATAAATGGTTTGGTTTTTTTCAAGAACAATTGAACTTGGCATTACCTGATTAGAACTATTGTTTACTGTGATAATTGAAGTGACTTCAAGGCAGAGTAAGTTATTGAAATCTCTTCTGCTTTGTGCTATGCCGCGCGGATCCTCCAAAAATGCACTACTTTTGGAGGATCCGACATGCAGCAGTTGGAGATATTTTTAGAGAGTCTGAGCAACATTGGTTTTGTGGTTAGCATATTTAGATTCTTTGAGGGAGTGGGAAAGTGTGTTCTTTTTGTGCTGAGGAGATGTTATTCTTGAATTAGCTTGTCTAAAATGTCTAGTTTAGAATGATCTAATATTGCTCTAGTTGCCAGGAACTTCTTGATGAATTGGGGATATACCTTTTGATCTTTGATAGAGCTGGATATGGAGAGAGTGATATAAATTCAAAAAGGTCGCTTAAAAGTGAAGCGTCTGATATTGAAGAGCTAGCTGATCTGTTGGAATTAGGATCCAGATTCTACGTAATAGGTGTGTCGTTGGGATGTTACCCGGCTTGGAGTTGCATCAAGCACATTCCTGGAAGGTTAGAGAACTAACTCGAGAGCTTTTACCTTGTTGGCTTTACTGGATAAGGTTTAGGCCTATTAGATTTCTTTTGAAGTATAGTGCATTGCAGGCTTGCAGGTGTTGCTCTTGTCGTTCCCTTTGTCAATTATAAATGGCACACACTGCCTAAGGATCTAGTGAAGAATGATTACAGGAAACAACTCTGTCGGTGGGTAATTTGGATCACATGTTATGCTCGGGGGATATTACATTGCTGGTTGACTCAGAAAGTTTTCCCATCAGCGTCTGTTCTTGATGGAAATCCTCAATTTTTCTGTGAGAGAGACTTGGAAGTCTTGAAGAATACACCGGGATATCAATTGTTCACTCAGGTAACGTTCCATTCAGACAAAAAAAGAACACATTTTGTATGATCTGCTGTATCAGAATCTATTCTGGTTGTTGGCAGTAAAAGTCACTACACGTTTAGCTTCTGTAAATATGGTAAATTTGATCAGAAGCTGTACTTTAATTTACAGGATGGCCTAAAGGACCGAAGTGTATTCGACTCCCTTTGTAGTGACATTATTGTAGCTTTTGGAAAATGGGATTTTAATCCGTTGGAGCTAACTGACCCATACCCACAAAACGAAAGCTCGGTTCACATCTGGCAAGGTGTCAAAGACAAAGTTGTGCCTGTTCAATTACAAAGACACGTCTCGCAAAGGCTGCCCTGGATTCGATATCACGAAGTTCCTGACTGTGGTCACTTGCTTGTGTATGACACTGCAGTGTGTGAAGCTGTCTTGACATCACTTTTGCTTGGGGAAGATCCTCCATTATACAAGCCAAAGTTAGCAGATCACTAAGTATTTATTCCCTGTAAGTAGATTCATTTCTTGAAATTAATTAATACAAGTGTGATTGATTTGCATTGTCTTCATATACTTTTTGAGGTTTTTCAACTGTAGTAGACATAGATATTGAAACATAAAAGGGAAGGGGAGGAGGGAAGGATATCTTTAAGGCGACGAGACTTGCTATTGCGGGTATCAGTTTTCATTGAAAAATCTTGTCAAAGAATGATTGACACCCCCTTTCTCTCCTATATCTAAACTGAAAATGAAGCTAAAGGGATTGAGTCTTGTAGATCTGTGCGTTGTTGCAGATTCATCGAGTTGGAT
Organism: Solanum acaule; assembly: GCA_036250505.1. Classification (NCBI taxonomy): domain Eukaryota; kingdom Viridiplantae; phylum Streptophyta; class Magnoliopsida; order Solanales; family Solanaceae; genus Solanum; species Solanum acaule. The sequence goes on along the minus strand of JAJOOR010007562.1, from coordinate 22,408 downwards.
GCATACTGCTAAATAACTTTACTTGTTTTCATCTAAGGTGCATCGATTGCAACACAATAGAAATCAAACTCCAGTATGCAGATTGCTAGAATACTATGTTTGACAATTATTGATGTTTTTGTATGTATTCAAGAAGAATTAAGACAGATAATGGGACTTGGTTGAGCTTTTCTGCAAATAGAAAACTTCATTCTTGAATCTTGATTGTTGTTTTTTTTCTTTCTTTTAATGAGAAAAGAGATCCCTTACGAAAAGAAAAGGCCTTAAAATGTTATGTGCCTTAGATATCAAGAGAAGACACGCAAACTATATAAACCATTTCACTCACTTTCATCTTCTTAAAGCAAAGAGTTGAAGTTTTACATAATGCTAAGCGTAAAACACACTAAGACTAAGGTACTCAAGTGATTGACATCTCGATTGTTTAATAGGATAATGTGAGTCGGCTCTTTGGCATAGTTAAAAGAAAGAATTGGTTCACTTTGAGTTTCAAAGACACTAGAAATGTCGGATCAATTTGAGAGTTACGTTGTGAGCCTAGCTATCACATAGGGGCTTGCTTGCAAAACTAATGCTACCATGACGCTACATTGTGCCTGCATTGACAACAACATACCTAGTTTAGTCTTACAAAGTGGGGATGAAGAGGGTAGAGCGTACACAAACCTTCTCTACTTCAGAGGTGATTTACATTGGTGGTTTTCGATAGATTGTCCGCTCAAGACAAAAATAGTCTAGAAAAAAGATGTAATGTATGTACAAGAGCCAATAGATTGTAACAAAAACAACATATAGTAAAAGAACAATATTACAACAAAATAACACTATAATCGAACTATACGAAACCACAGATAAAAGAACAAGAAATTGCATGAGTAATCCTACAACTACAACTCTACTAGTAAAGGAGACAAGACAATGTACTCGTTCCTACTGGTATGGACACACTCCTACGTACTATCTCCCACCTTCCTATCTTAGGTCATGCATAACTTGCAAATACCAAGGCAAGTTACCTAAAAGTTAGTAATTGTTACCTTTCGGATAACTCTTTATTGTAAGAATTGACTGATAACCTACCATCGATGGTAACTGACCAATTATAACAGTTGAAAATTAATCAAAAATTACATCTTCCAACTTTGTTTTTAAAAAAAGATAAACTACCTTATTAGACATACATCATTACTATATATACTAATATTATCTTTACTTTCAAATAATTACATATATTACCACTTTTAATATTTTATATCATATATTAATATATTATTTGAAGATACAATTAGATTATTAGATACCCACATATCTTAAAACTAGGATTGATTAATTATCTGTTTAATTAACTCTTTTTACTCCAAATCAACCACTCTCTTAATTCTCCCCTCCCATATTTATCACTCAATTATGTCTCCTATTTTATGATTCAAGAATTTCATCGTGCAATTTCATTCCAACAATAGCTAATCTACTCTCTTCTTCTCAAGATATCATCACCATGGCCGACAAATTCTCCTGAACACAAATATTATTCTGTATTGTTCATTTATAACTAGATCAAATCAAAGTAACTGCTACAGAGAAAACTTTAATTCAGAGTGAATCTTGATTGTTTGTCTCCAGAAGAAATGGATCTTAGTTTTGATTATGTTATGCCACAACGCAAAAGGATCAAAGGGAGTATTGTAGAGAGTTTTTGTTTGCTGGTGTTCTTCTAAGGCTTTCTTTGGTTACCGTGACATAGATTTGGTAGTACCAATATTACTTTGATATAGCCCTTGAAACATGTGTATCCAATAAGTAGTAATCTTAATTAAGATCTGAGTTGTATTTTTAGTAATGGGGTGTCTGACCATGTATATGTATCCACCATTAAATTTCAGATATATGATTTTTAACAACACGATAATATTAATGATACGACAGATACTCTACAGTCGTGATTTGTTCCTAAATTAATGTGTTTCAGCTACATTTCATATTTAGATGCACATAATTAAATGTATATGTTTATTATGTATTTGAGATATATGTTTTTGGATATAACGTATGAAATTTAAATACACATAATTAAATGTATATGCTTCTTATTTTTGTATATTCCATATTTAGATACACATAATTAGATGTATATGCTTACTATGTATTCGAGATACATGTTTTTGGATATAACATATGCAATTGATACTTGATACATCAAATTAATACTAGATACATATAAAAAATACATGAAATTAATATCATGAAATTAATGCTAGATACTTCTATGATACATATGAATGTACTTGCAGGACACTCGTGTATCTAAGTGTTTAGTTTATTGGATACATCATATATTGATAATAGATACATCAAATTAATGAATTTATTATTTTAAGAGTAATAATTTGAAATTAATCAAATTACATTACCAAGATATACATGTTTTTATCTTATATTAATAATATTAATGAATTTACTATTTCAAAGAATAATAAAATGAAATTAATTATCTATGTATTTTGAAAATCCTCAATTACTCCTCTAATTAAGGAAATCAGTTCCACCAAATTAATTTAAATAAATAAATTTTGTATCTCAATTTTAAAATTCGATAGATACATGTATCTCATGGATTCAGACTCATGTATCTTAAGCATAAAATATGGTACAAGAAGTAATATTTGAAACTATTGGAAATCTTAATAATTAAGACCTAAACTAGTGGGATTTATGTGGTTTGTCCTTTAAAAAATGGGCAAATTACAGAAATCACATACTTTTAAGGCAAATTACAATTTATCCATTAAAAGTTTATAATTACAGAAATCCCTCAAACGGATACAATAATATAAACGTTGATACATTAATCTGATGCGCGAGATACATTAATCGTTAAGTAAGATACATTGCATTTTATACATGATACACTAATCTGATGTACATTTTATACATGATACACTAATCTGATGCGCGAAAATGAGGGATTTTGGAGATTTGTAATACTTATAGGGGATAATGGTAATAAGTAAACTAAAAGGTGGGATTTCTGTATTTTTTCCTTAAAAAATCGAACTCCTCAAATTTAGGACGGGCTGAGTTGTTGCATCGTCAAACTCGGTAGATTTGTATGGGCCGGCCATTTTGACGGCCCAATGGATAGTTTACACTTTCCAGTTAGATTGCTTTGTTTTGTCGGTAACAATTCACTTATTAGTCAAACACCAATAGAAAATGATATATGCGATCCATTTTTTTCTCCTTCTTTAATTATTTTTATTTTATTTTTGTAATAATGGTTTGTTGGGGATATTTAAAGTTGATTAACGTACAATTTTTACTCCTATCTATTTGTCCTTATGTACTTGTTTAGTTTCGAAAAGGCGGTGAGCTGCTTCAATCATATTTGCTCTAAATTCCATATTATAAAAAACGTCAAGAAAATAAATAAGTAATGCACTAGAATCTAGATCATTCTACCATTAGGTGAATAAGAACCACTAAATTTCCTCAATTAGTTGACATTTGACAATAATTAAGGACTTATTACTATTAATTTATACATCAAAATAGTTGAAATGTTAACAAGTGATCAATGATTAGCCTCGACAAAATGTAATTAATTACGACACTTTGATCATCATCGATACATGTAGGTTCATTTCACTAATCACTTCCACATGTCCAACTCTGTCAAAGTATGGATAGTAATATTGTTTGCTCAGGCCCAATAATATTTTGCGGACTTCTTTCCAAACTCATTGATGAGTCCAAAAGAGAATCAAACAGAAGATCAGATAGGCATCGACGATTTTATCATATAACAAATGTCACCTTGTAACTCATAGAGTTCTTATTTTCAACTCATGAACGTTATTATAAATAATATAAAACTAGAATCAACTATAGAAATTTTAAATGAAGCATTGTCTCAAGTAATAAGGTAACTGATTTTTAGGTTTGAATCCTTCCGTCCAAGAACATATATTTATATTCTTGCCTTTACATAGTTAGGTTAAAGACCTACGTTTTAGTTGAAACATCAACGTTGTCGCTGTTTTTTTTTTTTCATAAAAAAAAACTAAGTACTACTTTTGGACCACCAAAACAATTAGTACCAATTAAAGAATAATTTTACATATCATTAAGGCAAAACCTAATTACTAAAACGACATGAGTTTTAATAATAAAGATTTGGTCATAATCATTTGGTAGTACAAAAACTACTAAAATTTAATTCAGTAAGCGAAAGCACGCTGATAATGACAGGTAATTCATTTTTAATCTCCACTTTAATTAATTATATTTTCATAGGTTAATTTAAAATCCTTATGGCAATCAAAAGTAGTGGAGTATTTAAGTGTAAAATGATTTACTAGAATAATTTAAAATATTTATTATTTTCTATAAATTTTCCTTTAAAATGTTCATTTATTTTTCAAATATTTTTTTATTTCGAAAATGAAGTCCAAAAGAGAATCAAACAGAATAATTCTACCATTTTGTTTTTGATTTTATTATTATTTGTTATTTTATTTACTTCAGTTATAGTATTATGTATAATGTATTTGTTATTGTTATTGTTATGGTTATTTTCTCGATTATTTTCGACATGACTTCTTCACTATTGTATTTCTCTTTCCTAATCATTTGATATGATTTACTTGTGTCAAGGATACATAGGAAATAACCTCTTAATCTTCCCAAGATAGGAATTAGACTGCGTACATACTACCCTCTTCAAATTCCATTTATGAAATTACATTGAATATATTATCATCGTGTCGTTGGTACTACAATGTTTGTCGAAATATGAGTAACGTAACAAAAAAAAAATTGAAATTTTTTTGAACCTTGAAGCGTTGTAGCAAGTTGAAAATCTATTTGGATAGCCAATATGTTCCTTTTCATCAACCCAAGAGTTGATGAAATTTATATTGAAACGGAAAAAAGAAGAAGCAAAAAAAGGGTTTAGAAAAAGCAAATATGCAACCAACTTCCTCATATTCATGCGAGTGGATGAATTAGGTATTCATAGCAACTAATTTTTGCCTATTTTTCTTTCCCATTGAAGAATCCACATGTTGTTACGTGTGTGCCATACTTGTATATACAATTTCCCTTTAATTTTTTTTTAGTTTTCGTTTGATATTAAGTATTTATATTTGGGCTTGATTTATTTTAGATTCATACAATGTAGGATTCATTTATGAGGGGACAACACTCCTAATAGATTAATTTTTTTCAATTTCAAGGAGTTCAAACCACTCTGATTAAACATAAAGGAATTCCAACCATCTCACCACAAATTACATATTAAACTTGTTTATTTTAATGAATATTTATAGATTACCGTCTATCGACATAGATATCAAATAATTTTATCCATGATATACAAGTTCTCCATTTCTCTATTAAAAAATTATACACAACTTGATAGTCTCTTCATGCACACCAAGAGCAAGTCACCCTCTCAATTAACATCATATATCTTCCATTTGCAAGAGACAATTTTATCCAACTAATAATTTGCTTCTTTTTTTCTTTGTTTTTTTTGTCCCTTCCTCCTTAAAATAATATTCTCAACCACTTCACAGAAATGAAGAATAACCAACCATCTTTCTAAAATCCTCACTAAAAATACTTCAAATAAAGACAATTATATTGAGTCAGCTTCATACCTTATCTCCCAATTCTCTCTTGTCCTTTTTTCCACAAATAAACAATGCTGTTTAATATATAAATTTCATATTATCCCGCATTTATTGCTCAACTTAAGTTTTTTTATATATGAGATAGATAATCGTGATTATAATCTCAGAATAACTTGATTTTGAACCAACAGACCCTAAAGGTAACTTCCTCTTGCACATAATCTTGATTCCTTACATTTTACATGATAACTTAGTCATAATATCAAGAACATAACAACAAAAATGAAAAAAAAAATTCTACTTAACTAAGAAGGTAGCTCTCAGAAATACAATTTGATCATCATGAAGAGATTTATCATCAGAAATTTGAGAAGTGGTTCTGAGAAGATTGTACCATTTGTAATCCCGTTATTGTTTGACAAGAATTATCATCCGCGATCAGTGTCCTAAATCATATAGATAATTGAAATAAGATTACGATTTGAAAGAAATTATTTTATACTTGTTCATATTGACAAACATTTTCTCTTACAAGATTATAAATTATAGAATCTTACTCTCGTGGACGAGATAACCATAGAGAACTTAGAGCTCGTAGTCGACCATAATATTCTCCAATCACCAAGAAACATCTGGCTGCTTGTCTAACTGTTAATATTCTGTGTAATTGATGCAATGTTTGTTGTCTCAAATTATCAGCCTGGAATTATGAACAATAAAGATGTGATTAGTAGTCATACGCTTCAGTCTCAAATAAGTAGAATGAATCTTTACTACTTCAACTTATGTCGTCATCATATCTACCAAATGATACAGACAATGGAGACAAAAAAATTGATTAATTAAATATGTCAATCAAAATATATAAAAATCAATTAGAAGTTTGAAATGGACCTGTAATTGTCAGGCAGCCAGGACATAATATCCTTAAACAATGTTTTAAAAGTTTGAAACCCTTCAAATTGTCTTGTATAGTTGTATTGAGATAGCCTTGGAATATTCCAATAATTAAATAAGTCGTAATAGTATTATGTCTATTATTTGAAATAAAGTACTAATACGTTGACATTTTTTGTAATTTGTTTTAATTTCTTGATAGCTCTTCTATGGCTTCTATTGGACCATGCTTCATATTTGGAGTTAAATAAAATATTCCATAAAATATAATGATCTTATCAAGCATGAGTGCATTCTTTATCTGCAAATGGTATAATTGAAGCAGGTTGTTGCAATGAACAGAAAACCAGAGTATTTTCGTCCTCGAGTGTGCATGATATGCAGGGGCGGAAGGGAGTTCATCACTTGAAAATCACATTTTTTTGTACATACTATATACAACATCAAAATTTTATTTTATGTATATATAGTAAATGATGAACCTCATTGATGAAACCTCCTATCTACACGACTGATGATATGGATATCAAATGAAAAGGAAAAATAAGAAGTCATGACTCATGAGTAGAGTAGTAGTATAACTGTGTATAGTAGTACTACTGAATACTGTTTCATGACAACAGTTACAAACTTAATATATATGTACTTAAAACATTTTAAACTTACTATAGTTTGAGTCAAAAAGAGTAGGTAAAACGGACAATGACATATGCACTTAATATCCACATAGATAATAATATCAGAGAAAAACGAATATCGTTTACAAATTTAGGATTAATGTTACCTGACAAACAAATCCTTCAAGATTGGAGAGCTTCCCTAATGCAAGAGCCATATGATGCATTCCATCATGGAGAGAAGCAGTGGCAACAGTATCAATTAAAGATTGTTGTAGTTGTTCTAGTCCCTGTGAAAGAGCTTCCTCTGCCTGTTGGGAAGATTGTTGGAGGCTGTATATTCCAACAACTTGTTGCTCTGTTAAAGGGTCTAATTGTCCTATCAGCATCTGCTCAATTTCACAAATGATCATAGTATGATTAGAAACAACAAAAGTAGTAAATTTGACTAATTCATTCGAACTTTGACATGGGCATATAGTGTAATTTTACTAGAAGAAAGATCATCTAAAATATAATTACAGTTACTTTACACAATACGTGGAACTAGTTACCTGTAAAATAAAACAGACGATTTGCTATGACAGGTTAAATTATATGATATGCCACCACCTCGACTATGTTTTTCCTTTAAAAGGACAATATTTATTTGTCATATCTTTATGAAAAACATATTTGCTTTGTACATAACAAGATACAACTTTATTTTTTTGCTTTTTCAAGAAAATTATCCAACAATAGGTCAGAAAATCAGTCCTAAATTGTAACATTTACCTTGATAAGCTCAGAGGGCCTAAAACCACCCATCCAAAGGAAGCAGCGTTCAGCTGGAGTTGTCCACATTCCAGTGATTAGGTGAAATACATCAGATTTTGCTGCCACTCCCTTCAAGCTGAAAATTTCGTCGTAATGAGCAATGTATCCATCAACTATTAATCTAAGATCACCATCTGATAAATGTGCTTGTAATGCAGTACGAAGCTCGGCTATGTGCCTGTGATCATCATCCAACCATCTTGAATATTCCATGTCAAATATTGCAGCACCTGCAGCATAAAATTGAACAATGCATCTTTGTCACAATGGTTTTTATCAAGGCTCTAATCTTAGCATATGCATGGTCTTGACATGTAAACAGTATTTTTATTTTTATGAAATAGTAAAAAAGTAATACCCTTTTAACTCTTATTTAGTAATCTTTCACTAATAGAATATGTGAGTTAAATCAAAATCTCTAAAGATTGTATTCCGTCAAATACAATTTCAACTCATATACACTGGAGTACTCTGATTTTCTACATAATAATAATGTCACACAAAGGAGTACAAAAGAAAAAGACAAACTTTCTGTAGTCAAACTCAAGTTGTTTCTCTGCTACTAGAAACCAATAAGAATTATAAAGACTTAGCATGCAACAAATTCTGGGTGCTGCCTGTAGTCAAAACTCTGAACTATAGTTAAAATGTACTGATAGGTAAAAATTTAATTACATTGGTAATGTACACAGTAGTGTAAGTTAAATTTATATTTCTTGGTTGTCCATAAGCAATGCATTGGTTGAGAAAATAAAAAGGTAAGTCCGGTGCACTAAACTCACGCTATGCGCGGGGTTCGGGGAAAGGTCGGACTTGAAAGGTCTATTGTACGCAGTCTCACCTTGCATTTCTGCAAGAGACTATTTCCATAGCTCGAACCCCTAACAACAACTTTACCAGTTATGTAAGGTTCTACAATAATAGTCCAAAACTTACCAGAGCTGATATTGGAACCAGCAGCAGTACCACCTCCCAAGAAAATCCCCTGTTTGCCACACAATCAGTAGAAAAAATCATTAAATAACCACTTGCATTTATTATTCTACAAAAAAATAAAAGTATAAGTCATTTTCAAATATTACCAACCTGAGAGTTAGCCCTTTGAAGTTCTTGTTCTAGCTGAGAAAGTCTTATCCTACTTGTTTCTAGCTGTTGTACATAAGCCTGCATAAATGCAAATAATAACAATGATAAATGTGAAATGTAAAGAATATTGATAGAGGAATTTGGCATATAAAAGACTTTCATAATGGAAACAAGAAAATCATTACCTTTTTTCTTATCCTGCTTTTCTTTGCTGCTTCTCTATTTTGAGCTAAACGTCTCAATGTCTACAATAAACAAAGTAGAAAGAAATAGTACTGTTTAATAATTTAAAATTTTCGAATTAGGAAACAAGATAATTTAATTGTATATTCTTGGCAAATGCGAATATGTGTGGGCACCCCCACCTTAGGATCAAGTACCCTCTCTGGGGTTGAAGCAGCACCCTTTTTCTACAAAGTATTAAAACAAAAGCTAGTTATATATATACTAATGTTGTTTAATTATGTAGATATATTCAAGAAGAGAATACTTCAATTGCGTGAAGATAAATTTTTGTTAAGCAATTAAAAAAAGCAGTATAGCGTGTCAAATAAGGCAGATTCTTTTTTAAGACTTTAAGATTTTTGGACAGAATCAAAGTTGTAATTTTCAAACACTACTACTGGTGTCCAAGCATTTAAGAATAAAACATCTAATGATGTATACATGAGCTAATTCATTGTATCATCTGGTATTCTTGTGAATTTATTTTTTCTGGTTTCAAGAAAGATTTTAAAACCTGAAGAACAAGGAGTTAACTACAGTTCTAGGGATAAGAGAAAATATTATTAACTGGAGCTTAAACTACAGTAATGAATAGTGCATAGGGGGGTAAAAAGCACTGTAAAGATTCTCTTTCTTTTTTTTCTGATCTCAGAGAATCCTTCAGAGAACTCTGTCTTTAGTGTATTCATTAGCAGTTGTTGGGATTTGTGATTGTGTCTATACAAGAAAGATTCCACCTTTTTTCCTGAGATCTTGGGATATGATAATAGAAGAGGAGATAAAAGTGTTGTGAGAAAAACCTTTTCACTGTTGGACTTGGAAGATAGTTCAGTTTGTAAAACTCCTGTTCTTGGATTATTATTACTTGCCATATCTTGAAGCTGTTGCTGTTGTTGTTCTTGAGATTTGTGTGTTATCTGAAGTTGATGGTCTGAAGATGTTTTTCTACTGATGGGAGATTCTGGCTCAAAATGGGGTTGAGCTCTGCTTGAAAGTGAACCTGAATCAGTACTCTCTTCTCTTGATTTTGAGTTTTCCTATATGTAAAAAGACAAGCCAAGAAAACAGATTTAAATCGTGTACAAAATTATCTTCACCTTCATTATATAAAAGCTTCCAAAGGGGTTGCCTATTTTGAGTAAAAGTCCAAGCTTGTATTGCCCAAAGGACAATTTTAAAACAACATGGTCAAAGAAGGATAAGCATAAAAAGGAAAAAATAAATTAAGTACTCTTGGGGTCTGTTGGTATCTCATAGGCCAAGAAGGGAACATCTCCAAAGTTGCAGCAGGCTTCCCTGTGGCTGCTGCTGCATATAAAGCTGCACAGAATCACAAAAGCAAAATCTTGAAGGATCAGCATAAAAAAAGAGAACATAATAAGAAAGAGAAAAAAAAAAAAAAAAAACTTTCAAAACATCATAAAGGGAAGAACCTAATCTCCCCTTTTTCTTTTCTTTTTTTCCTTTTTAGCTGCAGTTATGGAGTCAGTAAATCATGCAAGGAGTTCATGTTTCCTTGTTTGAAACCCCACGCCATTCAAGTCTTTTGCACAAGAATGATTACAATATTGGAAATAGTAAGCCTCTTAATGAACCCTTCTATGGACTTATTCAAACACCCTTTGCTTCTTCGCTTTACAGTAATGAGTTAGTTATACATTTGCAAACGTCAGAAAGAAAAAGTATAGAAGAGAAAAAAACCATACATGCTTTAGCTTCATCATTACTCATCTTAAATCCTTGCAGTACAAAAGCTTCTTCTAGCTCTCCAAAATCAAAACCAGCTCCTTCTTGATTACCACTATAACACAAAATAAAAACAACTCATGTTAAAAACTGAAATTAAATGTATCCTTAACCAAAACTTAAGGGAAAAACAGGATTTTTAATTACTTGGGAGTAGAATGATACATGAAGCTTGTGCTAGCAGGATTTAGCCCCCTAAAAACAGCATATGGCATATTGTGATTGTGGTGTGATGTTCCAGAATCTGTCAAACCAGTCTCTCCAATTCCTTGACTCGCCATGCCAAAAACCAACCTTTCAGACCATTCTTGAACTTCTCTAAGTAAAAACAAGAAAAAGATGTTAGCTTTGAAGTAAAAGAGAACCAAAGAAAGATGCTAGTTAAAGTTTCACCTCAGTTTCAAATGAAATGATCTTCTCAAGGAACCAAATGAGAAATAGACAGTAAAGATCAAAACTTTCTTGTCAAAGCATAATAGTACATGTGTAGAGACATATATACAAACAGCTAGGGTCCAGTTTGTTGATCTTTTATTGGTCTTTCTTTCTCTCCTCTAAGAAGAAAATAATTAGTCTTATACTTGTGTTTTGTCTTTTGGATGGGGTGGGTTTTATTACTCTATCTCCCTCATCCTGTTGTAATCAATTATAATGATTATGAAATTTGAAACTCATCTTATGGTACAGAAAATCTTGTCCTTTGCAGACCTGTTCTCTCAGGGCTATTTGTGGGGTTTGAAAAGAAACAAAATGTGTAGTGAAAACACACAAAACAAATTTTTTATTCATGAAGAGAAAAGGACATGGGGTGGGGGTGGGGTCACTAAATCAGTCTCCTACTCCACTCTCTCTCTCCTTAACCGCCTGTTGTTCCTCATTGGCCCTTTTCTTGAGCCATTTCAGAGTTGTAAGTACTAATACACAGACCACCAAACTTGTGATGAGATAAAAAGTACTACTACCCTAGTAATGGTTTGATTTGTAATTTTTGTATAAGGGCAGTGTTCGAGTTAACTTGTATATTTTGATTATTTTATTGGATATTTATTGTTATATTTTGATATGAAATTGGATAATTTTGTTGATTAAAGTTTAAACAGATAAAAAGATATCATATACTTCATCTGTTTCAAATCATGTGAAAATTAAATTTAAGAGAAAAAATATTTTCAGAATTTGTGTGTAAGAGAAGCAAAGAATTATATGTAACCATAGATCATTTCTTTAGAAGTCTCAAGTTAAATTCTTTACTTATATGAAAACATGTCATTTTCTTTTAAGATGGATTGAAAATAAAAGGGTATTACGTGAATTGGAACGAAAGGTACTTATTTTGTTTCTACTGGAATTTATACTCTAATCTCCAACATTTGATTGTATACTAACATGTTGACCACCAAACGATTTTTTATCGACTTATGAATAAAATGGATTTGAAAAGAGTAGAGTTTACCAGAATTATGTTTACGTTGTTTGAAATTGAGATGTGATTAGTTCTTGTTTATAAAAAAAAGCTAATAAAAGTGAGAGTAATAAATAGATTAAAGTTATTGCAAGATACTTTCTACGCGAAATATACTTACATTCATATAATATTTGCACTAAATAAACAATTTGACTTTTAAAGTTACAAAAAATTAAATTACACAAATCACTTAACTTTTCATATTTATATGTTTAATAATAATTTATCGTTATGTCTTGAATTCATTGACTTGATATAAACATTGTGTGCAAATAAATAATTAAAAATAATAGGGGATAATGAAAATAAGTGAAACAAAAAGTGTGTATTTCTGTAATTTGTCCAATAAATAATTGGCTTTTCTTTTTATTTTGGAAGTCACTCATTTACACACATAGGTAAGAGAAAATGAATGTCAAAGTTTTAGGTTGTAGCCTATCAACAAAAACTTTTTATATAAAGCCCACTACAACTTGTGTTCATGATTAACTAATCAAGCCTTTGAAATGGCTTTGTTTGGTATTATCCCCTTCATTGATAGGTCACCATCCAATCCTTCTCATCACCTAAAACAAGGACACACCAAAAATTCTATTAAAAAAATTAATATAAGGAAAAAAAAATGTTTCTTTGTGTCCCTTGTTCACAATTAAGTCCAAGGGAAATTAAAGTGGACTTAATAATATAGGGTCCCCTGTTTGCAATTGCATTAGGTATACCTTTGCCTTCAATTATCATGCCAAAATAATGTTCTTAAAATCTTCTTGTTTTATTTAAGCTTAAACTTATGCTCTGAAATTAAATCTTAGAATCAAATCGAATATCAAAGTTTTAAAAAATTTAATATTGAAATCAAATTAATAAAACAAAACAAAATAATCAAATTAATTCGATTCGATCAGATTTTTATTTCTTCACTATTTATGTCAATCCTAGTGAAAAAGATGTCAAGTTGGACATGTCTATATCTCCAAAGATCTAATTAATAGAAGACATTTTAGTCATTTTCAACTATTTGTAGATGTGTATATATATGATATATTTTTCAATTTTAGACAATGACTCTGGATACCATTAATGCTATTAAGTACTCATTAATAAGAGGCAAATAATTAAACAAATGATTTGGAGGCCATTAAGATCGACTTTCAATTATACAAGTTCAGTAATTTGTTTTGCTGCCACCTAGAGTAGTTTGAACCTTCAATAATGTACAAACTTTGAAAACTTATTTCTGTTTGTTTAATGCTTAAACAATATTTGTATTAATTTAACAAGGAAATTCTCTCTTGTTGTCGCTTTTTAACTACCTAACAATTACATATATCTAAATATATAATATGCTTTGTAACTTAATGATAAATCCTTCCAAATTCTTGATAATATTAACTAATACCCCTTCTACATAATGTAATACACATGCACGCACAAGGCGGAGCTAGAATTAATTAGTTTTCATCAAAATTATATACATATGTTAAGAAATTCCCTAAATACATATAAAAAATTTAAAATTTTGAGTCTGTTTCTGCACCTTTATATATACTTTTGATCATCAATGTAACCACCTTTGGAGGTAGGGTGCCCCCAACCAATAATTGCTTCCTAAATCCAATGATTGGAATTGGAAAAAAGGGGAGAGATTCCATATAGGATTTGGTATGCATGCATTTGAGTGCTAAAACTTTTTATTCTTAATGAAGATTAAAAGCCATGTTCTTCATGTGGAAAATTGTTAAAACACTTTTGAGAAATGAGTTCCTTTTGGATCTAACATTCCTTCTTCTTTATTCCTGGAAAATTTATTGGTTTGAATCATATCTTCAAGGTATTATTCTATGGCTTTAATTACTAATCTTTTCAGATTAGATTTAATCAAATCATTGCTTGTCACTTAAGCATGGAATTAACTTACAATTTGTTAGTATATTATATTTGTTGCGTGACATGTTACGTATCATTAAAATTAAAATTCCGTGCTTTATCGTCTAGGTTTATTCACTAATTTTTAATCTTGTGCAAGTTCTTTCCCCACCCCACAGAAATAAAAAATAAAAAATCAAAAATCAAAAGAAGAATATTCACAAGCATTAATCTAGCCTAGAAAGAAATGTACTTTTGAAAAAGAAAAAAAAAGTAGTTTAAAGAAAGGGGCAATTCTGTAAAATCAACTCCACAAAATCCCTAAAAGTACTGCTTTAACTTTCTACTCAAGATCAAGAGTTGTGGCGGAAGGATAAGTACTCTTTATCCTTAACTAGAGATTTTGTGTTCAAGGTACAGAGTCGTCTTTGTTAGGGAGCGATAACAGAATGATTATTGCAATTTCTCAACTATAGACCAGTTCAATCTTCAAATATTCTTTCCAGTTAGTACAAGTCCATGATGTACTTGGAAAGTTACCCTCTCTTTTTTACAAGTGATTCTTCTTTACCCTTTGAATAAGTCTTCTAACTAATTGAACAAAGCATTACATAAGCTTAAAACCATAGAACAAATTAATAATTCATTATAAAAGAGTAGCAGGGCCATGGTTCATGCATATATAGAGAGTATTTGTAAAATTTTCAGAACACATTGTATATACCCATGTTGAATACTGCAAGTACAATGACTTTTCAACTACAAGTGATAAAATATGTCATAAAAAGTTTAGTAGTATTTGAAACTCTTATCAGTGTGACACATACATATTGCTTTCCTTATACAACACATCATTGACAGAGCATATTTTACGCAGATGCCTAATCGAATACATACTTGTAACTTCCTAATACTATATTCTATCAAAGAAATTTACAATATACCTGCAATGCAGGTAATGGTCATCTTCCAAATCCTCCTCAGTTCCTTGATGAAAATGCATCCCCCTAGCAAAGCAGGTTTGCGGAGAGCTACGCATCAACCAATTCGATGCAAATTATCTGTTTAACAGCTCCCATTACTGATGTGCAACTGTACAATGGGAAAGAAAGGTACCATTCCCTTCCATGCCTATTCCACACATGCAAGACTTGATGCAACTCAACCCCTTCTATGAAGATCCTTGTAAGCTAAACAGGCATCATAAAACAGTTACGAAGTATACTTCACAGGGTATAGTGATCAAACATTGTTGAATACGAGTATATTGCTATAGTGTTTCAAACCACCATCACAAGCACTGGATCAGGGGATAAGTCCTATTAATGAGCTCAAATCCATCTCTGAAAGCAGAGAAGCATA
Source organism: Solanum acaule (assembly GCA_036250505.1). Lineage (NCBI taxonomy): Eukaryota > Viridiplantae > Streptophyta > Magnoliopsida > Solanales > Solanaceae > Solanum > Solanum acaule. Next base: position 6,698 of record JAJOOR010007562.1, on the reverse strand, counting down.
ATGTAAGAGGGGGAAAGCATAGTAAGGTCTCTTGGATGAAATATATAATGTAGAAATATGTGAACTGGAACATCAGCCAAAGATTTTTAACAGCTAATGAAACGCAAACATTTAAGAGAGTACGTGCATCTCAAGAGACCTTAGCGGAATCACTACTAGACTGGCTATACTACAAAAATGAGAAACCAAGGTAGAAAGTAATACCTGCCCAAGGCAAAACTACCTCTACCAGTACAAGTAGGACGAAGAATGAGCAGGCGCAGCAGATGGAACAGCATCAACTGCTCGTGAGCCACTGCTTCGGTATTGTTCAGTTGCTGGAACAGTATCAGCGAATTGATATGTATCAGATGTAGAGCTCCCGCCAGCAACATTATTGGGTTTGGTGTTTGACAACCACGTAGAGATTGGCCTATAAGCATCACCAGATGTGGTGTTTGGCAACCTCATAGAGCTTTTCAAGTATGGTGGAGGCCTATAAGCATCAGCAGGTATGGTGTTTGGAAAACCTGTATAGGTTTCCAAGTATGGTGGAGGCTTATAAGCATCACCTGTTATGGTGTTTGGCAACCTCGTAGAGGCTTCCAAGAATGGTGGAGGCCTATAAGCATCAGCAGGCATGGGGTTTGACAACCCCGTATAGGCTTCCAAGTACGGTAGAGGCCTATAAGCATCAGCAGGTATGGTGTTTGATAACCCTGTAGAGGCTTCCAAGTATGATGGAGGCTTATAAGCATCACCAAGTAGGGTGCTTGGCAACCCCGTAGAGGCTTCCCAGTATGGTGGAGACCTATAAGCATCAACAGTTATGGAGTTTGGCAACCCCATAGAGCCTGAGCCTTCCAAGTAGGATAATGGCCTATAAGCATAGCTGTGGGAGGCCAATCTGTCATACACAAGTCGTCCACATAGCTGACCAGTATGACTTCCTATTTGCCCAGGTGTACTATCAACTAAATTCAGTCCATGAACCTCCTTGCACTGATTTACTTGCCCCAGCTCCACCCATGGCCGCAACACCTCCCACAGGTCCCGGCAGTGAGCCAATAACATTCTCATGTATCGAGCCTGCAACAGGCGCATGCAATACCGATGGGGCCAGAGAATAACCATAAATGTGACCACCCGCTCCACCACCTTCTAACAAGGTGGTGTTGCTATTATCGACATGATTAACAACTTTTTGCTGATGCGGGGGCCATGGATTTGGAAAATATGAGTTTTTCATTTCTTTGTTGCTGAAACATCCAGATGACTCAGTCTCATCAATCTTTCTCTTTTGTGCCATCTTCTGATCACGTATATCCTTAACCAATTCAGCAAGTTCTTCCTGACATACAAGCTCATTCAATTCAGCAATTTCTTGCTCCAAGCTCATTATTTTCACATTGAATTGCCATCCGGGAACAAGTTTGGAAGGATCAATCCTGTGACGTTTCAAACATCCGTAAACAGATTTCAGATCAAACAAATATCTCTTTTTTGCTGCACGCACAGTAATAGTTTGTTTAAATCCCTTAATTTTTTTCGACAATGTCTCCTCGGACTCTTTTAAAAATGATGTTAAGAGTCCCAGAGGGTCAAGTTTGTCCTCAAAACCATAAGTATAGGCAATGTCAATTGCGTTAATTACATTGCCCTTCACCCCCCACTGTATTAGTTTTGGGATATATTCCATAAAAATACTTGATCTCCTGAGGACACCAGAAATTAACTTGGCGCCAACTGAAGCAAATAACTGATATCCGAATGTAAAAATCCATATGATGGAATACCAAAACATCCAAGGAGCAATAGCAAACCTCGGGCATCCATGTCATAAGCCTTTCTTACCCCTCCTTCGGAATTCAACCTCTCCTTCCATGCTAGAGCTGCCTGCTTGGCATCTTTCTTCACCCCTTCCGCAATCTCAACTGCTCTCTCGCCCTCTACCATCGTCAACAATAAGCACTCCAAAGCCAATACAGAAGCTTCCCTTTGAAGGATCATATGTGACCCCTGAACGTAGGCACGGCTCCCCTGAAGATAAAACTTGTCGAGACATTTCAACACGAGCATGGCTGGATTTTCCGAGAGTTTCAATGCCTTGGGGACTTGTTCACGCAGTCTTTTTTTATCCGAGAGATGCTTTACCATGTAGTTCTTCAGACCACGATTGTCCATTGCTTTGCAGAGGCCTGCCAGCTCTGGACAAAGAGGGGTTTTCACTCCCTCTCCCTCTTCTTCCTCTCCCTCTCCCACCTCCTCCTCTTCCTCTTCCATTCCCATTCCTACCACCTCCTCTTCATCTTCATCTTCATCTTCCTCCTCCTCCTCCTCCTCCTCCTCCTCCTCCTCTTCCTCTTCCTCTTCCTCTTCCACTCCCACTCCCACTCCCACCACCTCCTCTTCCTCTTCCTCTTCCTCTTCCTCTTCCTCTCCCACTCCCACCACTTCCTCTTCCTCTTCCTCCACCTCTTCTTCTTCTTCCTCTTCCTCTTCCTCTTCCTCTCCCACTCCCACCACCTCCTCTTCCTCCTCCTCCTCAGAAGGGTCAAATTCCCGGGATGGTTCTGGCTCTGGGATTGACACTGCTGGCGGTGATAACGAATTGGTATTAGTTGTATATGGGGGTGGGAGCATTAGCATAGAGAACGAGTGGATTGAGTTACAGGAGGAATCGATATGTAATCGTAGCCCAGTTAAACACCGTTGGAATGTGGAGAGAGAGAGTCAGAGAGTTTGCGGAGATTAGCAACGATCAATTCCCTTGAATGTGTTGGCAATTCCGAATGTTTCTGCTCTGTTACTTGTTTCTGTTCTGTTTGGACCAATTGGGTGGCCAACGGTGGCGTAGCATTGCCGGTATCCGGTGGTTCATCCATCGTACTCATCTACAAGGGGGAGAACCAGAAAATTGACCACAAAGAAGAACTATTAAAAACCCTCAAATATACTTCTCGAGCTCGTATATTTGGCTTGCCTCTGCGATTTAGGATCTGTGAGAATATTTTTACTTTTCTCAAAAAAAAAAAAAAAATTACTTTAATTGAAAAATAATATTTGATCATGAAAATTTTAAATATAATTTTAATTTATATTTAAAACAAATTGTATTTTAATTTTAAAAATAATAAAATTTATTTTCACTTTTTATATATAAAATCAAAAAGAAAAAATTCTATTTAAATTACTTAATTTTTTTTAAAAAAAAATGACTTCATTTAAATTATATTTCATATTTTTTTTTATAAAAAGTACTAACACAATTTCGTTGTTATCACCATTAATCATCATTTTGCAATCACCCCTAATCATTATTACATTCACTAATAACTGATAATTATCATTATTAATCAATATTATATATTGCAAACCATCATTATGTATCAATAGCATTTCATTACTAATTATTAATCGTTATCACCAACAACCATGATTAATCACACAATTGTATACCGTGAAATATTATCCATAACCACCATCAACATTATTTCCAATCGATACACATAATCACCATCGTTAGTCATTACTATCATCAATTGCCATATGAATTTTTTAAAATATTTTATTAATGTAAATTATATCAGCTTAGTGTTTTCTTTGAATTTTATATTTATTATTATTTTTTAAACAAAGACCAATTTCATACATTTAGATGTTGAGAAAACAAACCGTTTAACTATTTAGAATTCAGATTTTAATTTAACATCTAATATTCATGCCATTAAATCTTAAGACACGTCTTAATATTCAAATGTCTATATAGATTAAAACGTCAATCTATCATGACTCAAAATCTCATGTCATGATAGCACTTACTAATATTTTGCCAGTAGATAAATCAAATCCGTAGTCTAGAACCAAAAGTAACAGACTATCATGTGAAAGACGAATGCATAAGATGGTGAACAAATACAAAAAGCAAAAGGAGAAAGAGAGAGAACAAGCTATATATAAGTACAAGGTAAATACAATTATATAATGAACCGTATTTGAATACAAAATAAAGGCTAGCCAAGAAAGAAAAAAAACAGAGGGAGAATGACAACTTTGAACATCAAGAGCTCACCCTAGGTCTCCGAGTCACAAATATTGCGCGAAGTACATGTCATCGACGAGAACTCATAATATGATCTGAAAGCTTAATTTAATTGAAAATAAATAAGGCCTAAAATTCTTACTTTCATTAAGTATAAATAAATCACGCTTAATAATTATTTATTGTAAAACATTTGCCTTACTTTTTTCTGAAATGAGGTTTAAAACACACGAGATCGTATTTTGTTTTTTCTTAACTATGTTTCTTAGCTAACTTGTTCACTAAAGTTTGGACAAATAAAATGAAATTATCTTAAGGGTCGTTTGATAGAGTGTATAAGAATAATGCAAAATAGGGTGTATTAGTAATGCATGCATTAGTAGTGCTTGCATTAGTTAAGCCTGCATTATTTCTTATACACTGTTTGGTTTGATATATTAGAAATAACAAATCTTGCATAATTTCCATTAAAAAAATGTATGTTTACAAAAATACCCTTCACACTTTATTTCTTTGTACATTTCTGTTGCAACAAGATTCTTTGCTAAAACAGCAAAACAGATTTCTTTGTTAAAACATTATTAACTCCTCTTCTTACTTTTTTTCAAATATAAAATTAAATAGCTGTTACTATTGCGTCAAAATATTTTTGTGGAAAGTTGGTAAAGAATTTTTTTATCAAACTAATCGTTACAAATAGTAAATATTTTGATTAAACTATATTGAAATAAGATTATTTTTTTTAAAAGAAGATGTCAATTTTGCTAAGCTCAAAATTCAATCACATATCTTGCTAAGCTCAGCCTCAATTTTTTTTGAGATCCAAAAATAAAAAATAAAAACTGATGGAATGTAAGGGAGATACAGACAGCATAGACCTAAGATAATTCCTAACTGTAAAGCGGTACCCTATTAAAATCAGTATATGTACTTTATATATATTAGGAGTCTGGGCATATGCTTTAGCAGCCACATATCTTATTTCCTAGTGCAATTGAAATACAAAAAAGTATTACCAACAATCGAATTTATAAATAATGGGGATGTTTTTTTTAAAAGATTTAGCAGCCACATAGAAGATGAAAGGTTTCTAAAACACAGTACCATGAAAAATGGAGATTTTTAAAAAAAGGCTTTGAGGGTAGTTTTGTAATTATATAATCTAATGCAAGTGTTAAAATGCTATGTATTATTAATACCTAGGATTTCTTGGTATTAGTAATACACAACTTAATACATAATATAGTGTATAACTAATGTTTGCATTAGTTATACATTACATGAAAAAGTGTACCAAACAAAGTATTATTAATACACACATCTAATGCATGCATTATTATTCCTAATACACTCTATCAAACGATCCCTTGATTTAAAGATATGTTAAATGTACGAAAAATATTTTTTAATCTTGTGGTCTTAAAAATATGTTAAGTGGAAAAATAAAATAAAAATTTGGGGGAAAAAAAGGAGGTCTAAATTGTATTTTGGGGGTTATCTTTTCAGAAAGTTGAAGAAAAAATAAAATAAATTCAGAAATTAGGGCATCTCCAACCCAATCCTCTATTTTACTCTCCAAATATAGAGTTCTCTATTTTTTCAGACAACCAATTCCAACCCAATTCTCTATTTTTCTCTCTAAAAAGGAATCTTTTTCTCTCTCCTTAATATTATATTATTATTTCTATTTCATTCTTATTTTCTTATTTCATAATATAAATCCTTTATTTCTTTTTTCCCAAATAATTAATTTATATAATTATTAATGTGATATAAAATTATTTTTATTCTAAATTTTTAAATAACATAAATTGCAAGAAAATATAATATAATACATAAATTAGGGGACAAATTCAAATTAAAGTGACATACAATTACATAAACACTCAATTTTCAAAATTATTACATTGCTCCCATAAATGCTCTATTAATGCATTACGGAGTTCAAAATGAGCATTTTTGTCCTTAATTTTTTTATGTCTAGCTAAAAATTGTTCAAATCGGAGATTTTCATCTATCACCATTTCTATAGTTGGAGTTGGAGCCTCTACTACATCTTGAATTGGTGCATTGAGATCACGTTCATCCTTAATTATCATGTTGTGCAGTATAATACATGTAATCATTATATCATGTAGCACTTCGTTTCTCCAAAAACGTGACGGTCCTGCAATAATTGCAAAACGTGATTGCAAAACTTCGAATGCACGTTCAACATCTTTTCAGCACTATTCTTGTTTCATCGCGAAATATTTCTTTTGTTGGGAATGAGGATCACGAATAGTTTGAACAATTGTAGACCATTTAGAATATATACCATCAGCTAAATAATAACCCTTATCGTATACCATCACAACCATAGTCATAACCACAATCACAATCACAATCGCAACAATTCTCGAAATCATATCCTATTTTTTTCCAAATAGTGCTCAATCTGGAAACGACCTACTGGATTTCTAAATTATTGTTGTGATCAATTAATTATTATGTTATGTATTGTATTTTATCTTGTATTTAAATTATTATGTTATGTATTATATTGTATTGTTATCTTGTATTTAAATTATTATGTTATGTATTGTATTGTTATCTTGTATTTAAATTATCATATCATGTATTGTATTTATAAATTAAATTTTTTCATCTTGCCATTTTAATTTTGCGTATTCTTTAT
>JAJOOR010007561.1:0-14983 GCA_036250505.1 Solanum acaule | reverse complement strand
TATAGCAAGAAGATTTTGATAAATGTAGTATTTACCTTTATGATCATACTTAGTGAGTTAAGGAGGGCATGTAACTGACCAGTGTAAGAGTAAATTAATGAAGCTCATGAATATTTTGGTCCTTTCTAAATACATGTCATAAAGCTTCCTTTGAGTTAATTTCTTGTAATTTTTATTTTACAAAGTCAAAGTGGAAATATGAGATTTAACGGTCTAAGGGCAAATGCGTGTCTATTAACTTGGTCGGTAAGGATAAATATATAAAAATGTATATATAACGAAGGACAAATATAACCCTTTTCTAAGAGTATAAGGACAAATATGACCCTTTTCCAAATCTTTTTTCTCCAGGTTACCTTTAAATCTAGCCATTAAAGTTTGTTTAAATGTATTTTTACATAGGCAAATAAATGCTTACTTATAACAAATTTAAAGAATCAAAATTACATAAGGAACTATTTTGTCATTTTCTTTCTTCTGAGCTTTATATTTAAGCAAAGACAAAGAAATTCCAATAAAAGAGAAGCTTCCACAAAAGTGATTTTTTTTTTCGCCCTTTTTCCCCCTTTTTCTCTAGCACTTTATGAGGTAAATATTCATGTAAAATTTTTAAATATAAAGGTGTACTAGTTAGAAGCAAAGTCATAATTTTAAATTTATGGACTTTAACTATTTTTAAAAAGATATGAATTTATTAAATTATAATGCATTAATTATACATATTAATAAAAAATTTAACACAAATATAAAGTTTTTATTAGAATTACTGAATTATGTTAAATTCATAATTTTTTTCTCTTGCTCTAGCTCAGACCCTAGTTAGAAAGAAGAAGAGGTTGGCTTATATGGACATTGGAATGAGAGGTCGATTTAGAATTTTAAGTGAAAATGATGTTGTATATGTACAGTATTAATATGCCTAATATTCCTATGTGACAATAATGTGGACATAGCCCATAGGCAGTGGGTGGCTTTAGCACTGAACCGAGTCAATTTTATTTTAGTTCGACTCGATTTAACTCGGTTTAAAAAGAGTCTGTTTTGATCAAAGCTAAATTAGGCTCGACTCTATTGGTCAAATATATGATTTGTGTAAATATTGTTTTAATAAACAATTATCCTAAAGTGATTCATCGAAGCGATAAGACGTTTGGGATCAATTATTGAAGTGTTGTTTAGTTGGTTGCAAAACTAAAAGAAGTCCCGCAAAAAATTGTGTAAGTAATACAATATCTGATTGGTTTTACAAGAAAAATAATGCAAATATATAATTAATTAATGCAATAGTTGGTACTTTTATAATATATAGTTGGTGGATTTAGCTCCACATTACTAATATTCATTAACTTATATGAAAATTTATGTATTATTTGATGAATTACAAATATAAAATGACAATATATGTTAGCAAATGCATTGTATGAATAATATGTTTAAACTATGCAATCCCCACATAACAATTCATTCAATAATTTTATTTATTTATTTTATGTTCGGTACCTAAGTAAGAAATATTCTCTAAAAATATTTGTATATAATTCTGTCAAACTATCCAAATACAACTAAATTTTGACACTCTTTTTCTAATTTCAACTTCACATATTTTGTTTTTTCAACTTCATAATATTTGTTCAAAGGAGCTCAAATTAAGAATTAGTGGTTCACAGTTTCACATACATCTTGGTAGCTTGATTGTGGTCCTAAAAAAGTGTAAAATGATTCTTTTCTTTGTTCAAAAGTAGAGGCCATGTGTGGAAGAATGTCAAATCATCCAAAAAAGACATGAAAAAAATAGAATAAAAAATGGAAAAGGCAAAAGGAGAATGAGGAGGAAGATGGATTCATATTGAAGACATATTGAAGACACAACTTTGTAGGACTTTCCAATGGTGGTGATAGAATCTTATTCTTCAAACAAAATACATCGAATTTTTATCTTTTAAGTGCTTTAAGATTAAAAAGGGAGATTAGATTATCAACTTAGTTGTCATGTTTATAATGGCTTTCATACAGCTAATGATGCACTTACTATCAACAATCTTAGATTACCTTTATACTGTTTACCAACTTATCAAACCAATAAGTTAGTAGCTTTTGTCTTTGGTTGTGTTTGACGAAGCTTATAAGCTGGTCTAAGATCTTATTTGTTTGTATTTAATGAAGATTTTAATTTTAATTATTCATAACTTAGTCATTAAATTGTTTGTGACGTAAGTTAGAATCAAATTATTCAGATTTTAATTTTGTTGTTTTAATGTTACAATCATTTAATGAGTCGAAATAGATTTGAATGATTTTTATGTAACAAAGTCTTAGGCCTTATTTGTTTCATTAAAGATTAAGACGTCTGAATTTTACCACACATTTAGATGTTTGAATATAAATACACATTTCAATAGTAAAATGTTGTATGAAGGTTGTTTATTTTTTCAACATTTGAATGTATACAATTATTTTATCTTTATTTATAAATAAATAAGCATTATACTAAATTAATCTAATACAATATCAATAAAATATTTTTAAAATATATATAGAGGGTGGTGATGGCGGCATCTAAAGAAGGTTGTTGTGATGATAGAGGTGATTGATATTGTAATGATTGTCGGGAAGGTGATGGTTGTGATAGTGAAGTAATTAGTTGATGTTAATAGTTGGCAGAATGGATGGTGGTAGTTGAAAAATGTGTGGTGGTAGATAGTGTCTTGGTAATGATTGACATCGGTGCTAGCTATGATTATGAATGTGATTAGAGATTGGCCATAGTGATAGTAGTAGCTAAGAGTGGAGGTGGTGGTAGCAATGAATATAATTAAAATGATGGAAATGGTAGGTATGGTAATGTCTAACAATACTTGTTGGCAGAGGTGGTTGGTGGTTGTCAAGGGTAATGGTGGTTGACACTAGTAGCAGTAGATATAGTTATAATGAGGAAGGTGGTAAGTGTGGTAGGACTGACACTAGAAGTTGACAACAATGGTGCATGATTATATTATGATGACAGAGGTAGTTGGTGATAGTATTATTGATAGTGGTGATTATAATGGCAGAGGTGATTAGTGGTTGCAACATGTGAATTATGAATAAAACATGGTGGTCGAAATTATCTACACAAAATACATTTTAATGATATTAAGAGTTTGTTCAAGATTTTAATGATCAAATAAGTGCTTAAATCTTAACAAAAATAAATATACTTAATAGAGTAAGGTCTGAACCATTCATATTTCGAACCTCCATTAGGTTCAAACAAATTAATGACGCCTAAGACCCTCCATTACAAGCAAACAAATAACACATAAGACTTGTTACCGATCTCTTAATCATTCAATGTATTCAAGCTTATTAAGTGATTGTAACATATAAAAAAAATGCACTTAATGATTAAATAGAATGATTCAGATTTAGACCTATAAAAGATAATCTGACCTAATGACTGAACTATGGATGATTAGAATTAATATCTTTGTTAAGTGAATGGTCAAAGCTAGAGTCGTAGTCGGGAAGTCGGAAGTTGAATCTTGGGTCTCGGATTGGGTCATAGTCGGGAGTTGGATCCCAAGTCCAAGTCGGTTTAGGGACAGGGTCATAAGTCAAATCTCAAATCGAAACCTGTTTTAGGATAGTGAAGTTTAAGAAAAGTTTTGAAAAACATTTCAATTACTTATATGCAAGGAAGTCATTTTTATTAAATTATTGAAGAAGAAGCCTATTTGAAATATATTTTCCAAAATATTTAAGACAACTATAAATATGAGAAAATTAGAAAATATTTTTCTCTATATCAAACATACCCTTAATAGGTGTACTTTTTAGAAGTTCATATACCCTTACATACTCTAAGGGAAGTGCAATTAATCGATACTCATGGATTATCCATATTTTATGATGTATAATATAAGTTGATTCATATCTCTAATCCATCATTAAGTGGTTGGACATTCAACTCATTCAAAATACATTGGATCAAACAAATAATAACAAATTTAACTCATTTTGCCATTCCTATTATATTCTTCGACCGCATTTTGAGAAAAATAAAGAAATAATATATGTTTGTTGTTTTTCTAAAATGTACGTCATATATTTTGAAATAAATTTAATTCTCAAAAATCAAAGCAATAAATAGTATAGTTATGAACTATGAAGATACATATGGTTTGGAAAGAAAACTCAATAGGCCGAGGATTAAGATCTCTCCACCTATACTCAAATGTCTTGGAATTGAACGTCACTCTAAAAATAGATCTTGTAAAGTGTAAATATAAATTTAATCAATACAAATACTAATATCAAATATATACCAAATAAAAATATATTTCTTATTAATTAAACCATATAGTATTAATTTATTCTTAACTATATCTTGACAAAAATAAAGAGTTACTCGTTTTATATCATTTTTTACCTTAGAGGTATGCCTGAAATGAAATGAAATAAAATATTTTATAAATTAGATGACTAATAATTTCGTGAGTAATTATCCCAAATAGTAGAGAAAGTCTTATCAAATGAAGTACTATGTACTTTTCAAACTTTATTTTACTTTTATGTTATTAAAAAAAAAAGATAGTTTTATTTGTTCCTAGAGAATAGAGATGCAAATTCTCTTTTCTTTCCGAAAGTAGCGATTTGTGCTCAAAATTAAAGTGAAAATATTCCACTCCTTAAATAAGGACCAAAGATATTGCAAATAAGTGCATCTAGAAAATTGACATATGTCACTTATTATAATTTGAACGTCATAATTTTGCAAAATTGCACAAACAATAATAAGGGTCCGTTCTAGAATGTTTATCGGGTGGTTCAATTGAATATTGTATTTAATGATTTGGTTTATCGATTATCAATTTTTGAATATATTAATTTGTTATAGTAACCAATAAAATAACAAGTATAATGTTAAATGGCCAGAATATTTTGCCAGAATTTGGCCAGAAAAATAAAAAGTCTTTAATATTTTTTTTATTTTAAAATAAACCGTTCTCTTTTTCTATTTTTTAATTAAAATGTATTAAAGTTAAAAGGGTAAAAATATCAAAAAAAAAAAAAGAGTGTAAAATATGTTATTTTACCATTCTGGCCAAAAGGATTTTTCCATATAACAATTGGTTTGGTTTGGATTCAATCAAAGTCTGAATCGGAATTTCAATTTTTGGGATTCTGAATTGTAGAACAATAATTTCAAGGAAAAATAATTGAATTCTAAACAAGAATATGAGGCCAGCTGCAACCTACTCTTTAGAGTTGTAACATTTTAGGGTTTCTAACTTTCTAAACTTACTATATATACAAATTAAAGGGTACAAATCCAAATTTAATTATTCTTAATGAGTTAATGATTTATCCGATAAAGAAATTAAGTAATTTGTACTGTGTAGTACTGTTGAGTCATTAGTTATAAATTTCTATCCATTCAACAATCATTAATTTGTTGATTCCGACACCAATAAAACTTATTTTTTTTATTAGGTTATTCGTTATGATTTTGTTTTGAACAACCCTAGTCCATTTGGACATAAATGCTTTTTTTTCTTTTGAAATCCTGTTTGATCATACATTTTATCAATTTTTCACTGCTTCAAACTTGAAAAAAGGGGTCTAATTAAGTTAATATTATAAACAAATTTTATAACAATATTGATAATGTGCAAAGAGTATAATAATTGTATTGTGTCAAACATATTTATGAAAAAAGGCATAAAAAGTCTTCTGCAACTCTTTGCCACGTAAAGCAAAAGGCAATAAACTTTTTCTCTTTTTTTTTATTGTCTTAAAATAGAGTGTTTAATTTTTTCATATTTCTTCAAAGAATATTTGAAGAAAAAAAAAATTCCATTTTACAACTATGTATAGAAAACGGGTCAAAAAAGATATTTGAAGGGAATTTCAAAAAAAATTTTACCAAATAAACAAATAAATAAAGTAACACACTTTGGCTCAAGAATATATCTCAATACTATCTAATCTATGGATTTGGTGAACTCTTATAAGTTTTAATTTGAAAACTAAAATAAGGCATTATGCAAAGTTGGAAGTCTAAATATAGGTCAAGTACTTAATTTGAAGATTTGCTAATATCAAAGACTCAAAAGAAGATTCAGAATATAAAATTTATGAGTTTCCAGCATTTTAATTTTTTTAAAATTCTTTATTATAAGTGTCCAAAAGAAAACAAACCCTCGTCAGTCGTCAAGATAGGCAACAATGCTTGAGCAAGTTCCATTTTTTGCTAAATCATGAGCCTTATATACTTTATTATTAGACTCCTAGGAATATTTCTTATATATTTAATAAATTTTTCAATATAAATATAGTATATGCAAGAAAGTTACTAAATTTCCTAAAATCCGCACCCCATACCCTAGATTTGCGCGCCCATGATTATACTTGTTTCAAGGGAATGACGTTCTTTTCACTTGAATATTGCTTTGTCCCTTAATCTTTAATTAACCAACCAATACTCTAAATTAATTTAAGAAAATAGCAATTTTACACATCTTTATTTTCCATAATTTCTATTATTCCCTACCATTTTAAAATATTTCTAAAATCCCTCTTTTTCCTTTCAAACCCCATTGTTCTGGATACATAAAGTTGTACATGTTTCTCTTCCTATTTTTATTCCCTATTTCACTTCCTCAATATCTTCCTATTTTCACTCACTCAATATCTTCCTATTTTCACTCACTCAATATCTTCCTATTTTTACTCCCTCAATCTTTACTTTCTTCATTTTTTAATTTTCAGATTTGTTCTCTCTCCTTTCAGTAAGATCTCTCCACAACTTTTTTCAAAGAACCCAAGTAATTTATAGGAAAAATTATTGAAATACACGTCTTATGTTTCCCTTATTTCTAATATTCCCTTCAATTTTTAAAAACCTCTAAAATCTCTTATTTCTCTTCTAATTCTAAATTATTTTATAATGTATCCGAGCTAGTTTATAATGTATCCGAGCTAGTTTTTAATGTATCCGAGCTACATATTATGTATCTGATTTATTTTATAATGTATCCGAGCTAGTTTTTAATATATCCGTGCTACATATTATGTATCCGGTTTGTTTTACTTTTTCAAGGATTAATGTAATTACAAACTAAATAGGAATAGATTGTAATTTCATATTAAAACTATGTGATTCCTAAAATTTATACATTTTAATAAGATGAAGGCCTAAAAGTTTCCTTTATAGAATAAATGGGCTTCAGGCCCAATAATCACAATCAAGTAGAAGGAGCTTGTTCATTCTTCAGATTATATAAAGATTCCTATTTGGTCCAACAACTTAGCTTGAATATGAGAAAAGTGGCCCATTAGTAGTGTCGTTCATGGTTATGGTTAAAAAATTAAACCGACACAATCTGAATCAAACTGATTAAAATAATTGATATTTGGTTTTGTAAGATTTTAAATTTTAAAAATCGATACTATTTGATTTAGTTGTGATTTTACTAAAAACAACCACAAAAATAATCAAACCAAACCGAGAAATTATATATACATAAATTCTGTAACTATTTACATATTATTCATAAATAAAAAATAAATATGTTGTTAAATTTAATTAACTCAAGTCTTTAACATTACCATTTTCTCAAGCCAAACACTTACTATTGCTTAACTAAATCACATTGTTTGTGTAATAATAACTCTAGTACTACTAGCTTAATAGAATCCACAACAGCTTTCTTGCGGGTATTTCATGTTCTAGAAAAAACAAAAAAAAAGAATGACAATGACCAAACTGATGATTATTTTTTTAGTTTGATTTAAGAAATTTAAAAACTGACTAAACTGGTTTGGTTTTAGTTTTAACCAATAACCGATTCAAACCGAACCATGAACACCCCTACCATTAATGCATGATAATAAAAAGGGATTTTTTTTTGCAATATATAGCGAAAATTTTCTTTTATCAAAATGTAGTAAATGCATTTATCTGTGCATATACAATATCTCATTCTAACTGAAATCGTATAGATACAAAATATATATATATATATATATATATATATATACAACTTACACTTAAGATACAATTTATACGCATACAACATACACACACTTTAGCTACTGCTTTACCCAACTAATAAAGTTTCCACACATACAACTTATATACAATAATTTACATACTCATTGCATACACATACCACCACCAATCATCACCACAAGCTACTTCATCCACCACCAAAAATCACTTATATATATTAGGGAAAAAGGACAAATATACCCCCGAACTATTGTAAATGGTATGCAGATACCCTCTGTCATACTTTTGGGACATTGGTGCCCCTGCCGTCTAAAAACTAGAGCATATATACCATTTATACTAACGGACAACACGTGTCATAATCTTATCCACAGATCCGACATTTATTAAATATTGGATCGACGGATAAGATTGTGGCATGTGTCCCTATTTAGTCTTCTGTTAAAGTGAAGTGCATATGTGCTCTAGTTTTTGGACGGCAGGGGCACCAATGTCCCAAAAGTATGATGGAGGGTATCTGCATACCATTTACGAAAGTTTGGGGTATGTTTGTCCTTTTTCCCTATATATTATTGTATCTCACTGTTTGTTACTTGTATTTTACAAGATACATGAGATATACACCTCATATACATACAACATATACACTTTAGTTATTGATTTCCCTAGTTAAAGTGTCACATACAACATACATACATTTTATATAATATGCACTACATACACTAATGATTCACACCACTACAAATTACCATCACCAAAATTCACTAGATTTCTCTAGAAATCATCATAATCAACACCACAAAAATCTAACAAAGAGCTCTGCTTATTTTGAAGGAGTTGATGGCACTCCAAGGACAAAAAATCTACAACCTAATTCCTTATGTTCATCCCAATTTTGATTTTAGTGAACCTAATTCCTTGTGTTCAATACCAATTTTACCCAATTTTGGTGTAGTTGGATTTCAAATTGAAATTCATATTTTGTTGGTTTTAGTTAAGTTATGGACTTTTGTAATTTGGGTTATTCATTAAGGGGAGTTGAAATGTTTCTTGTGGATTTCGAGATTGAACTAGCACTACAATAAAATAGATATTTGGTTGCCGCTGAATTCTTTATTTGTTATAATGTGTGACATGAATATAAGAGCCTAAGAACAACCTTGAGGTCCAATGGAGGCCAAAGAAAATTAAAGTGTTGACCGAGGTTCTTGTGCAATATTTTAAAGATTTTTTCCGACAAAATTCTTCATTTTATAGGTATGACACATAAACATGTCTATTAACTTGATCTTAGCTGATATCTATGTCCAATTTTAGATGTGCATAAGTAGATACACTTAAACTCGTATAAAATTGAAGAAATAAACACAAATCATACAAATAGTCTCACACACACACACACAAAAAAAAGAAAAAAAAAAAAGAGAAAATGCAAGGTTAGAATTTCTCCTTCACTGTAAAAATATTTCAATTTTACCCTAAGTTGTATTTTGGAGTAATGGATCCCCACCTTTAGCAAATTGTCCCGTAACCAAATTAAAGTATCATATGATAATTTTAAATCATAATCGAAAGTATAGGAATAAATTTTAACTTTGTTAGTGAAATTCGCATTGGATTTTCACTAAAATCCAATATAAATAAGAAACAATTTGCTAACCAAAGAAAGTATGAATGACCCTAATGTACAACGACAATTGATAGGGTAAAAATAAAAATATATCATATAATAAGTAAATTCAGACGGTTTTCCAAGACAAACCATACATACCCAAAAAAAAAAAAAATTAAAAAAATCCATGAATTAATCCAACATTGGATTTCCTTTATCATCATAACAAATCTTGCCTGAAAATTCCAAGGGCTTGCATTTTCCTCCTTTAATTATAGTTCTCTTCCACAATGCATTTTCATCATCTTCATCTTCATCTTTCCTCCAACATATCAATTTGGTCATTATAAGAGCTTTAGTACTACTTAAGAGTGGTTTTTCACCACCTAATTGCACACTTTTTTTCTTCTCATTTTTCCTTTTGTAATTAGAGCCAACTCCACACAAAAAGGCCACCATAGAAAATATGGCAAACACAAATAGTATAGTTATAAAAAAAGTTATAGAAGGAGGAAGTAAATAAAGTTTATGTAGGTGAAGGCTAGGGATGTTCCTAGCCATGACCAAAATGTTATCTCTCAAGCAAAGAAAGAAGGAGTAAAGGTGACAAAAGGAATAGTCAAGTTAGTTTTATATACATATATATGGATTATGGATTGCTTCATCTTGGTGCTAAGCATTTATATTAATATATATAGGTTTAACTTACATATTTAATGTTTGAAAAATATTTTATCATATTAATGTGTTTTAATTGGTTGTATATATAGGTTTAACTTACATATTTAATGTTTGAAAAATAGTTTATCATATTAATGTGTTTTAATTGGTTGTAGCGGGTACTTTAGTTTTATCATGTTTTATTCATTAGATTTTAATTGATATTCATTGACAGAAAAAATAATTTTTACACCATCAAGCTAACTTTACTCGTTGTAGAAACTTTATGTTCATAATGATATGTCATTATTGCTTTTGGCACTTTCGAAAAGTAAATCTTAGAGCATATATTTACTCAATCGATACAATTCATGATATAAATTCGATGTATGTAACAAGTATTGATTGATCATTTCTTTATATCGTTGACGCAAATAAGTTAAATATAATTTTTTATGTTACTAAATTATTTAATTTATTATGAATGATTGCACATAAATATTGATTTGATAGCATAAAATTTAGGTTTTAAACTCAAATGTAATATGGTAGGAATTAGTAATACACTTGAACCTCCTTTTGCGGTGATATAGAGAAGTCTTGTACATTGCTACCTTTTAATAGTGGACATTCATGGTGTGTGGTGACCATTTGGGTAGTTAGTCGTTTCTAAGGATTATATGGTACATTACTAGTCATGAATTCATTCCTAACATATTTAATACTACTATTAATTCTTACTTCTAAAAGCATACTTTAATAAAAGCTCAAACCGTTTTTATTATGACTTTAGCTTACAAAATGATAATTTAAACACTTCTAAAATTTATGTATAACATCAACATCAGGTATCCACAAGACATAATGGGGACGAGTTTGAACGTCCGGTTGTCAATTAAGATCAAGTTGAGGTGTCTAAATGTATACTCTCAAAGTTGAAATGCTTACTAATCAAATGAGACCAAATTTAAGTGTTTGTTTATAAATTATGCTTATTTAAAATTACAACAGCAGAAGTTAAAACTTTACTCCGGAAGCAAATGCCCAATAACTAAATTGGACTAACTAAGTGTCTGTTTAACTTGGACTAAAACTTTATAGTTATACTAAAAAATTCACTTAGAATATATAGAAGTAGGTAACTAAATTGAAAATTAACTGATAATAAAAAATATTATAATTCAAAATTGACCGAGACGACGGGCAGAGCCAACTATCTAACTACGACAAAATCCAATTGTTTTGGCTCAAACCTTATATTGTATTTACAAAATTCGTTTGATAGTAAAAAAATAATTATAATTCGAAACTCATAAATTAAAAAATTTGACTCTACCAACAACTCGAGCATTTATGCATAAAAAGATGGTGGCCATAGCGTGCAGCTAATGGTAGTTCAGGAGTAACTATTGTACGCAAAAGTCATGACCCCATAGACTGTTACTAGACGTAACATGTACTTGCAAGGGAAGGGACAATTGAAAGCTCACGCCCAAGTCCAAATCAATGTAGACCCATCAAAGGTGCCCAAAATATATTATTTAGCCACTTTATTTATCATTTTATTTGTAAGTTTTATTGCGTAGGACCTAATTTCGAGCTAAGGAGCATCTTTGCAGCCAAAAAAGGATACTATGAAACTTCATTTTAAGAGAAATTTCCTCTTTTTGTCCACTTTTTTTTTTCTTTTTGGTTAACAAAAGAAATTTCCTCTTTTTGTCTACTTTTTTTTTTCTTTTTGGTTAACAAAAGAAATTTCCTCTTTTTGTCAAAATCAAGTACTCATACAATTATTATTTTTAAAATTCTATAAAATGATCAAATATCTAATTATTTCACATCATATAGGGGCATCAAATCAATGTTCATTAAGATTCTCGTACAGCTAGCTACACATGACAACTTCAAATATCAACGTACACCAACTAAATGAGTAGGATAAATGCTTTGAACAATCTGGTGAGACATTTCACACAACACCAGAATCCAATGATTTAATTACTTTGCGTCGCCACATTGCAGTTTCAGGATCAAACCTGAGTTCCCATGTTGGCCAGTAATGTAAATCTTGCTTCATTGTGAGCACTCGAGGTTTCCCATTCAGGTGGATTGTTCGTACACGAACAAACTCTCCATGCTCTATTGCCTGTAAGGGACTCAATTAAGTAGATGTTAAAACCAGGATCACAACAAAGTTCAACATAGAAATAATTTGTTAACTGAGAACCATTAACAAGCTTCCTAGAACCATGTTCGAAAACAAATGTTTCTAAAGTCCCATTTGATACATCTTCATAGAAAATAAGATCTTGCAAAGTTTCTCATACCTTAGTCACATCGACAAAAGTATCCAAGTTAGGGGTTGGTTTCCCGTTGACTTCAACTATCCATTGAAGAGCGAAGAGACCATGACGATGTGCAGGACTCCCATGACACCACCTGAAAAAGAGGCATTAGCCTTTGGGACCAAATAGTTGGAAAAGAGAACTCATAAGTGCACAATCAGGTCAGCCAAGGCAAACAAAACTA
The DNA here is from genome assembly GCA_036250505.1 of Solanum acaule. Classification (NCBI taxonomy): domain Eukaryota; kingdom Viridiplantae; phylum Streptophyta; class Magnoliopsida; order Solanales; family Solanaceae; genus Solanum; species Solanum acaule. The sequence continues at coordinate 2,189 of JAJOOR010007561.1, read as the reverse complement.
CTTACTACTTCTGACTAAAGATTGCTCAATCTAAATATAGCAGATTTTAGAAAACCGTGTAACATCACCCTCCCTCTCCAGACCCCGCTTGTGAGATTATTATACTGGGTATGTTTGTTGTTTGTGTAATATCATTATTACTTGGCAAAAATAATGAAACTTAAACCCTCCTATCATCTTTCATTTGTTACAGCATTCTAGCATCACCTCACCTTGCCACATACACTCCATGGCCTTCTTCAGGCAGAAACCCAAGTGCACGTACGGCTGGATAAGGTTCTTGGAGGATACCGCCACACCAATTTATTGCTCGTTTGGCTCCATTTCCATCCCTCACATCCGTTCCCACAAGTAGTTCAATTTCATTTCCCTGAGAAACCATGAACAACAAATGAAGAATCTAAGTGAGCGTTTGAACTCTTGTACTTGCTCGATGTAAACAGATAATGACAATAATAAATTTCTATTGATCAAATAAGTGAGAGAAATTTAAAAAAAGTAAAGCTAATGTCAGATAGCTTCTTGCTAACCTGACGGAAAATTGTCAAGTCTAGTTTTCCATCGTCGGGACTGGAATTGTCTAAAGATTGGCACGCATCTTCAATGTCACGAAAGCATGTAACTGGCTGCTTATTAATTGCTAAGACCATGTCCCCTTGTTCCAATAAATTTTCAGTTTTTGAGCCAGCAAAGCAACCTTTGACTCGCAAAACTTGGCGTCTCAGAGGATCCTTCTTCACGAGGGCCTAAATGAGATATGTCAACTATTAAGAAAATGCCCAACTCACATACTATGCTCACCTCTTATAACAATCTTGGGAAGACTATCTTATTTTCTTTATGGTAACATGAAAAGCCTATTATTCCAAAAGATATTCTTTAGAAACAATTGAGGTGGGACTAAAGCTAATAACAACATGTACAAACATCAATAGAGAGCCTCTATATTTCAGGCAACATAAATTAAGAGGAAAATCATTTGAGAAATTAGACATGTCCATGATCACGTCTGAATCCATAGATATCGGATTCAATTCACCAAGGCAACAAAATTTACCATACACTTGCAACATGATACAGTAGGCAGATAGATACACATGCTCATGCATGAATTCCAAGAAGACATTCCTAATAAACAATTATACAATTGATGTTTTTATTTACCAGTTTTAAGTTTCAGCTCAACTCTACTTGTGTGTAGGAATCAATCCCTTGGGTGATCACGATTCTATAAAGTAAATATTGCCTGGAAGATTGACCTGGTGGCAACCAGAGATGTCATGATCATATCCAAAATCCATAAACATCACATCAAGCTAATGCCAAACAATTTTTTTACTCATACACCTGTAAATGATACACAATTCACCTATGTTGCTCGGACTCTCCAAAAATGTCAACGGGTGCGTGTCGGATTCACCAAAAGTAGTATATTTTTGGTGAATCCGACAAGGGTGCGGCATCAAAAGTGAAGAGCCCGTGCAACTAAGCAATTCACATAGATAGATACACTCGTGAAGTGTGATGAAGACCAGGTACGCGGAATAACCATAGATTTATCGATCCATTTACAGCTTGGGTTGTATTCTACTTGGGAGTTGCAATTAACCTTTAAGGAATGAGGGCACGTTAACAAGCACATAAAAATTTGAGTCCTTTTGGATCTCCTTCTTGATCAATAATAACTGCCTCCTCTACCTTCACAAGTAGGGGTAAGGCGGCGTACACACCACCCTCTCCCCAAACCCCACTTGTGGAATTACACTGGGTATGTTGAAGTTATTGTATCCCGTTGTCATGTTCATTGAGGACACATCTAAGCACATATAAAACCCTTTCCACACCGCTTAGCCTTATCCCCCTTAAGGGGTATTTTAGTGATAGGTTCTATAGGAACTGGACGATACTATTTGGTCAAATACCAAGCAACCATCTCTTGTGGACCCAAATTTAAAAAGAGCTTTAAAGGATGAAATAGATTGAATTTCTGTGTCTGCGTTGAAGTAGATTCTTTTATTAGGAAAAACACATTCAACTCAAGAATGGATAAGAGGAAAATGCAAGCACATAAACGACAGAAACCTTCAGAAATAGCAGATTACCTGGATCCATGCATCACTTAATCCAAAACTTCGAGCTTTAGAAAGCAAAGTAGGGTAAAGTTCAACTTCTAATATTCTTATGCAAGG
>JAJOOR010007560.1:0-28427 GCA_036250505.1 Solanum acaule | reverse complement strand
AAAGTCGCGAAGGTTTGAAAAATTTCGCCGGAGTTAGGACTATTCTTAGTTTAAGGTGAGTCATTTGCCACGTGGAATATAATATCATACGTGGATTAATTTTTTTCTTCTTTTTGGCCAACGTGTACGTGTTTGTGCAACACGCTCCATACCACATCAAAAAAAGTGTTTAAAATGTTGGGTTTGGATGGGTTCAGGGGTCCAGATGACAAAAGGGTAAGTAGAAGGGTTCACAATACAAACAGATACAAGTACAAGGGTCCACCAGACCATTCTGCCTAATATAAATTGAGTAATTAGATAATAAATAAGTGTGGCCTGAATTTCGACATCGGTGGTTGGCAATGTCATCCGTAAAATACATAATATATAAATGTATGCTTTAACTTGATTTCAACTAATATCTATGTCCTTTAATTTTGAGTATGCACATGTATATATAAACTAATACGAAATTGAACTGGTAAATACATATGTTTTATGTGACATATTACTTATCAAATGTGAATTGCCATATGGGACGGCCCATTGAGAAAATTGTGTAGATTTAGCCTAAAGCAAATAATATCACATCTTGTTAAGAGTATCTTTATGTTGATTTAGCTCAACAATTGATACTATCGTATGAATTTAGCGGGATAAGTATGCCAGAGATAAATGATGACATAAGATGATGTAAGACTCAATTTACTTTTTCTTAAAAGTTTAGAGATATAAATATACAAAAAGAAACTAGTTATGAACTTCAATTATGATAAATACTCAGACAATATAGACGACACACATGCAATATTTTTCAATAATTGACTCGTGAATGATAATAATGATCTATATAAAACTTAATTCAGAAAGAGATTGTTGAGTGTGTGGACAGAATCACACATTAATAACTATTTTTTTTTTAACTCTTAATAATATGATACTTTTTAAGGAAAATCATAAAAACTTAATCCAAATAAGAAAATATCCTATTCTATCAATAATATCTTTGATCTAATTTAACTCAAAACATAAACCTTCATAAGAACTAAACAAGAAAAAAATTGAAAATTCTATATCCCAATAAAAGTCAAAAGTCAAAAATTAAAGAATCTTCCAAATCTTTAGACTATTCATCCACTATCTTCTAAATTTCAATCCTTACCAAAAATAAAAAATTCTATAAACAACTACAACCTTATTGACCAATAAAACCAAAGAAGAAAATAAGAAGAATAAATTTACTATAAAAATCAATCAAATTCAACACCCTTCTTCATCTTCCAAAAAAAAAAAAAAAAGTCATGGCTGCCCTGCTCCTCCTGCTTCTGCTAATCTGCAGCACCCCTGCAGTACTTTCTGCTCGTCGTTGTGCTGATTGTGGATCTTCTCCAGTTCCTTACCCACTCAGTACCGGCCCCGATTGCGGTGACCAATCTTACAAAATACGGTGCAGTAGCAACATCCAACCCGAACTTTTCTTCGATACGCTGAACAATTCATATCCGATAAGTTCAATTTCTCCCGAATCGCAAAGACTTACTATCGAACCATCACCGTTTTTATCCAACACCTGCATCACCCAGGACATTTCTACCGTAGGTGTTCAATTGAATTCTTCTCTTCCTTTCAACATTACGAGCAGCAACACAATCATTTACCTAAACTGTTCACAGACTTTGCTTTCGTCTCCGCTTAATTGTTCCTCGGAGAGTTTGTGTCATACTTACGTGAATGGAAGTTCTGGAAATGGAGATGGTGTTGGCGCGTGTAGGAACGCGCCGATTTGTTGTACGTTTAGGGCAGGTGGATCGTCGACGTCGTATATGATTCGGGTTAGGGAATCGGGTTGTCGGGCTTACCGGAGTTTTGTGAATTTGGATCCGTCGTTACCGGTTAGTAGATGGCCGGAAGCCGGGATGGAATTGCAGTGGGTTTCACCACCGGAGCCGGTCTGTACGGTTCAGTCCGATTGTGATTCTGATTCGACCTGTGGACCCGACCCGAATTTGAATGGAGGTGTTAACAGATGTTTTTGTCATTCCGGGTTTCATTGGGACCCAATTGCCGCGTTATGTGCCCAAGGTAAGTTATAAAGAGAGAGTACTTTTTAGATCTCGTAAAAATAAACGCTTTACGTGTAAAAATAAAGATCTTGGTTAAAAATGACATAAAGTAGAAAAAAGATTATTATAAAAAGGCTAGAAAATCATTTCTCCCATTTCGATTTGGATGTGACTTTGTTTTAACTATTTCTGAATTCGGTACGCAGATGTGACATGCCAAGATCGTGATGGTTGTGGTAGCGACCACACTGCACTCATAGCAGGTATTGTATAATTGGGTCACATTTAGTTTAGTTATTACTCTGTTTTTATTTAAGTTTGGTTCTTCATATTCTTTTAATTTTTTCTATCGGATTTGGTCAATCAAATTTGGATACTTTTATCAATGTTGATGGAGAAATGCGGGATATATATAATGATTTTTGTGATAAAAATAAAAGCTAAGGTGAAATTGAATAAATTTGAATTGACTTGTATAATGAAATTTGTATGATAGTCCTTTTCCTTTTATCTCGTTATAGGATTTTCTTTGTGATCAATATTTTTTCTTTGGAATAACTAAGTTTTCTACGTAATGTTTCATAAAACATATAACTCTATTTTTAGATACTTGAATTATTTTGGAGAGAAGTATCAAAACACTCCTAAATTTGATGCAAGTTATTAGTTTTATCCTCGAACTATTGATAGCTTTAAAAACACCCCTCTACTATTGCAAGATCGGGGGTGTATTTAGCTTCAATTTGTTAAGTAAATGAGTGTTTTTAAGGCTGTCAATAGTTTGGGGATGAAACTTATAATTTGCGTCAAGTTTAAAGGTGTTTTTGATACTTCTCTCATTATTTTTAGCTGAATCTCCATTATTTGGATCCATATCCCTAATCTTATACTTTGGATCAGGAAGGTTAGATCTCTGCACCTGTATCGAACGCGCGCACAATTTGTTTTTTTACTCTATTTTGAGACTTCAAGGAGCTTATAATAATTGAAATTATCTAGTTATTAAGATGGTTGATCAGTACTATTTTTGGTGTTGTGTTGATCAATACTTGAATGCTTCTTGGATTTGCAGGTTTGACATCAGGCCTGGGTGTGGCGGTGATTGCTGCTGTAATTGGTTTTTTTGTGTACAGACGTCACAAACGAATTAAGGAAGCATGAGATCGACTAACTCGCGAACGGGAAGATATTCTAAGCTCAGGTGGTGTTAAATCTGCGAAGCTATTTACAGGCAAAGAAATCAAGAAAGCAACAAACAATTTCTCTGCAGACCGCCTTCTTGGTGCTGGGGGTTATGGTGAAGTTTACTATGGTAAACTTGATGATGGTACCGTGGTTGCTGTTAAATGTGCCAAGCTAGGGAATACTAAGGGCATTGAACAAGTTCTCAACGAGGTCAGAATACTCTGTCAGGTTAACCACAAGAACCTTGTGCGCATTCTAGGTTGTTGTGTTGAGCTTGAACAGCCATTGCTGGTTTATGAGTATGTCCCGAATGGAACTGTAAGTGATCACTTGTATTTGCAACGCAAACTTCTAACATGGGATTGCCGGCTCAGTATTGCTCATGCAACTGCAGAAGGACTTGCTTACTTGCATTTCTCTGCAGTTCCTCCTATTTACCATCGAGATGTCAAGTCTAGCAACATTTTGCTCGATGACAAGTTGAATGCTAAGGTCGCAGACTTTGGTCTTTCACGGTTAGCACATACTGACCTGAGTCATGTGTCCACCTGTGCTCAGGGTACCCTTGGTTATCTTGACCCTGAGTACTACAGGAACTACCAATTGACAGACAAGAGTGATGTGTACAGTTTCGGGGTTGTGTTGTTGGAACTCTTGACATCCCAAAAGGCAATAGACTTTGGTCGACCACAGGATGATGTAAACTTGGCTATTTACGTGCAAAGGTTGGTAGAGGAAGAGAGAATAATGGATGCTGTTGATCCTGCATTAAAGGTGGGAGCAAGCAGCGTGGAGTTGGAGACTATGAAGGCACTCGGTTTCCTGGCTGTCAGTTGCTTGGAGGAAAGAAGACAAAGCAGGCCTTCGATGAAAGAAGTAGCCGAGGAGATTGAGTACATAATCACTATTGCTACTGCAAAGCAATAGAATGACAGGTTTAAAATGGTAAATGCAGTAGTTCTTATTGTGTAATTTTATAAGTTGAGTTAAAAGCCAGAAAGTTGGGGAAATAAAGACCCTGTATTAGTATTATTAATTTGATTGAATCTTCTTCTTTTCAAAGCTTGTTGTAGATATACATCTGGAGAGTGATTTAGTTCATACATACATGATAATTTTCAAAGCTTGGCCAAACAACCTATCTCTCTAAAATAAGCACTTTGGGCTTCTCAAAAATGTTGTCGCGCCAATATAGATACAAAATGCATAATTTTTTAAGGATCCGACACACAACAAGGCGGTATTTTTGAAGGTTATGAGTGCTAGTTATTAAAGTTGAGTTAGACACACAGTTTGTGTCAGATCCACCCAATTCTTGTTTCATTTGATATTGGGACTCGTGGCGGAGGGAGATTCAACGAATTCAGTAGCTTTGGTTAAATTTTTTTACTTATCTTCAAGATTCAATTGACCATGTACATATTATTAACTTGGAACCAATAACTTTAAAAACTTAGAATCCAAAACTCACAAGCTTTAAATTATGGCTATGCCTCTTAATTGGAATCCCACGTCCAGAACTTAGAAATTTCAAATTTTGGATCCACTTCTGGGATGCTATTGGACATTGGTATCAACTTTAGAATCTGTTCATCTCCTTTCTCCTTGTCATGTCATGATCCATGGATCTCAAGTAACTTTACTGCATTGAATATACATGCTGATTGAACCAGAACAACATATTAATTACAACAAAGTAAAGGTGAAGACTAGAGAAAACTAAGAGAAGATTTTATTATTTGATGCATAAAAACTTGCCTCCCAATCTGGTAGCCAAATATTGTCAAGTCAAATCCTCAGGCCATTCAATACAAGAAGTCTCTATCAAATTAATGTAATCTTTACAAATATGGTGAAATGTAATCTTTTTTATTTGCATGATGAAATACCAATAAATCATGAATAGTTCTACTCAGATTTTCTGCGTGGAAAAATTAATCAAAGGTTTTAACTCTGGCATGAGGGACCTTCCAAGCGAATATAGTCATACATAATCCCTTGGAAAGCGTTGGCTGTCTTTGCTTGTGTCAAAAATATGGTGTTTTCTCCTCCCAAAAGTAGTGAACCAGGTATTGTTACAGTGAACAACCAATAGATCCCATGAATAGCATGTCTTGCAATTGCATTGTCTCCTCCAATTTCTCCAGTTGAAAGTAGGGGAGGATCTGCTGTTGGATCGTTGATCCGGACCTTTTACAAAAAGTTCCAAACTCATGTTAGTCTTCCACGATTAGTTAGATAGCAATAGACACTCATGATAGCTTGTGTGGCCGAACTCCTAAACTCTGCTTATTTCAAAAAGTACTTTTGGAGAGTAGTAGTTTGTATTTGACTAATCGACGTGGAAAGAACCTTTGCCAATATTAGAGCAACAATTTATGCCTGGTCAAGGTTCCAAAAGTGTTCACAGGAAAGATGCTGTTTATTCAGCTTTTAAAACACAGCTTCTGCTACTACCATGAAGATCATTCACAAACACCTTTTCTTTCTAAAAGCTTGGCAAAACCACCTCAACCCTCTAAAATGAGCATTTTCTTCTAAATAATAAAAATAAATAAGAACTTTTGGCTTCTCAGAAGCTTTACCAAACAGGGTATTACTAGGTGAGATACATTGGTGCCAACCAATTCAATTTATGTTCACATTATGTAAGAAATTTGTATGATACCTGCAATTCAGCATGATTGGAAGCTGCAAGTGCTACGCGCAATGTGTATGTTCCACCTTGATCTACATTATCAATCTTGAACTTGATTTGCCATGTAGTACTTTGATATGCTTTGTCACCTATCTCCCTACAGATACAAGTTTTTACACACTGATTATGTCTTCAGAGTCTTGGAAATAACTTGAGAGTCTAAAGGAAGTCATCAGTAGGAACAGATTTACTCTTTCCTGTGAGTTAAGTGGATTTCACGAAAAATGATTTCTTATCATCTAATACAACTCAAAATATGAGTTTTGGGGAAAATGTTAGAGAAGGTACCTGTTAACCTGAGCAAAGAACCAGTCGTTCTGATAGTCACTAACTCCAACTGTGTAGACTAAATCGTTCTCGGGATATAACTCTGCATATCTCTCCCACAAACCATACTGCCTAAATCTGGCATAAAGTTACGACAGAATGTTTTCTTTCAGTTACCAATTGTCCAAAAGTTACAAAGACATATATGTAAGTAAATTGCATTATTCAGTGATTGGTTCTTGAACATTAGCCTGTTTAAATTTAAGAAGTTGGTAAGGGCCTAAGGGGTCTCACTTGTCTTGATTTAGGTAAAGTTTGTTAACGTATTTCGGGTTTGGATCAGGAATATAAAATTCTGCAGCAGAGCGGTCAGGGATACCGATCTCCCACAAGGTAGGACCATCTCTTGGAGGCTCATAAACAATCTCACCCAGCTCAATATCACAACCTGCATTAATATTAATTATCGTGGTTAGAAGTTAGAACCTTTGATAACTCAGAAAGTTTCAGCATAGATTCTCATTGAAATTGCAGCTACTTAATAGAACCTTCTGTTAAAGTTATTACAACTTCATACTTGTAATCTCCGATAAATCCAGGCACCATTCCGTAAAGATTATATGACCCTGCACGTATGTTCTTAATGACAAAGCAGCCGTCCTCATCCGTTGTAGTCCAGAATTGGTAACCCTGGTATAATGGCAATATGCATATCATGTCTGTTAGTGGTTTTAACTGGATGATACAGGCTAGATGAGCGTGTTTACTTATAAGGCACTGTGTTTCCCGTTCAATTCAGAGCGATAGAGAAGAGTACCTTATTCTCTCTTTGCCATGATCCAGCGTCTCCTGGCGCTGCTAGTCCTACAGATGAAGCTTTTCCAGGTAAATTTTCTTTGCTCAAGTATCTGTCCATAAGATCATAAGACTAACTCAGACAACCTGGAAATGCAAAATGTGGAATTAAGGTAAGAGAGGACAGTACCTGTCTTGCACAAGCAATCGACCTCTAACTACGCCCCTTTGATCACAGTTAGGAAATTCTTCAGAAGTTGGGAAACTGTAAGGCCAGGATTGGACTTCTTCGTTCATCTAAATAATACAAAATGCGAAACAATGGCAAGTTAAAAATTATTATTCTCTATACTGATTTACTGTTGTGATTTCAACTTCTATCTTCTCTTTGTTCCTGACCTGTCTTTTTGCGTCATCCCAAAGCGATAGAGCCATGTCTTTGTCTGATATAGAATTAAAATATGTGAACACGGGGCCGAGGACTTTCTTCCACTCCTCCCCAGTTTCAAATTTTACCAGAAGCTCTGTCCCAGCATAGTGGGAAGTTAGAAATATCTGCAGTTTATTTTAAAGAAATTAGTTGTAGAAAGTTATAGTTTAGAGGAATCATATGAATGAAGTCAGAAAGTTCACTATGTGATTGTGTTCATATACACAATTGTATGTCTTTGATTGCACACCAACCGCTATACTAGAAAAACTTGGGATGATACTGAGGATCACAAAAGAACTAAATGCATATTTTTCACTGAAACAATGCTTGCAGTTATCTGTCTATAATCGAACAAACATTAGCATGTTAACTGCTTACAGCAAGGGTGGTCGGATTCACGTGGGAGGTTAAATCTTGTTTGAATGGCCCTCCTGTTCGAAATTCATTGCTCGGAGTGATTTGCCAAAATCCCACTGGAGGGTCAAAAGATATCCATCCATGCACTTGATTATCTTTGTTTTCAAGTGAATACTGATATTTGTCATCCACCTGCAGTTGGGGATCCAAAGGAGACAGTAAATTAAGTTCACTATAACCTCTAATTTACAATACAGCCTTACTCATTTAATGCTGTAAATTCCCTCAAGTATAATACCTCTCCTTTGAACTCTGGCTCTATAGGATCGACGAGGAGAACCGCTTCAGGATAGGCTAATGGTTCGCCTCTCCCTGGAAGGCGGTCTTCTGCACTAGGCATAAATCTTTGTCTATCATCTGTTATGACCATGTAGTGAAATCTGGTAATGCCAGAAGGATAATAGAGAGTTACTTTTTGTTGTTTCCTTTCTCAATTCATTTTGTTAGAATTTGATCATTTTTACATCCTTAACGAAACAACATTTTGCTTTACGAAGAGATCTTTCAAAAGAACGTTGGACAAATGCATTTCAGACTACATCCAAACATTATAAAGTTTTACATCTCATCTTTTTCTCTCCTTTTCTTAAGTGCCCTCACAGTAAATTCCTTTCCCATGATAGGATATTTTGAATAACAAGTGCTATGACCACTGCAAATGAATCAAGTTTGTTCACTTCAACATGCTGCTTCATTTTGAGAAAATAGCTATGAAGATTCTTACTTTTCTTTATTGAGCATGAAAGCAATTCTGGTCGTGTTAAGGTGGAAAGCAGGCATGTCTTTCGTGTGCTCAAAGATGGCATATGAATAAAATCCCGGAACATCACGAAATACTACAAACCTGCAAATAGTCTTATATCAGTAAGAACCCTAGTAGTCCATCATTAATGACGAATTATACTCAAACGATTAGAAGAAAACAATCTAAATTCAACAAGAACCTCCTATCAATATATAAAGGAGCTTGTTCACCCTGGACTTCTGGACTCCACATTCTTGTGAATGAAAGCTCAATTTGCTCCTCATTTTCCACTATAACTTGCAAATCTGTCCCTTGTATCCTGCATCAATAATCCACACAAACGAAAAGAAGGATGATAAAGAAATCTCTATACTTCTTAACCTTGGTTAATTCACTTTAGCACCCTAAAGACTATATATTGTTTGGACTTCCCAAAACTGAGCTTGCACCCCTTTCGGGTCCTTCAAAAATGCACTACTTTTGGAAGTTTCAATGTTCACCTCTAGGCATTTCTGAAAAGTCCGAGCAACATAGCTTAAGGATGAACATTAACAGTTCTATATAATATGCGTTCCACCTGATATTTGTAAGCAATATCAAACTTTTACGGTAGGGAAAAGGATGAGAGTAAAGAATACATACGTGTCAAACTTTCCCCTTGTTTTTGTACTACTCGACTCGCTCCAATTAAGGTCCCAAAACCTGTTTGTTTCAACAGCATCAGATAAATTACTATCTATTCAATTATGGTTGTAAAAAAAGCCCTGGATTGTCCTCTTAATAAAATGATACAAACACAGACAGATTTTGTACATCCTCGAAGACAGATTTCTTTGATTATACAACAACAACATACCCAATGTAGTTCCATATAGTGGAGTCTGGGGAGGGTAGGCAGAGAGGTTGTTTCAGCTAGACCCTCGTTTCAAGGAAAAACAGTCCAAAGCAGTCCAGAAAAAGAATAAATGGATGTAAAAGCATAACAAAACATTCTAAACAGTAACTACAACAAAATAATATGATTATCGAAGCACAAGAAACAAAAGATATTAACAGATTTCTTTGATTATCAGAATACAAAGGAGGAATTGTGATTACACCTTCTATATAACTTACCCTCCATTCAAATCTTTATTCTTTTCTTCCAACAAGTTGTCAATTCCCTTGTACTTTATCCCTTTGATAATTCCTCCTGGATTTGTCCAAGTTATTTCCACAACTCCATTGTTTATCACCACCTACAACAGAAAACACTCTTACGTAACGAAAAAAAAACAATCTTTACTACCAAGAAGTATGATAGATGGATGAGATTCCTCCAATACTAACTTAAGAATAGATTTCAAAACCGAGACTTTGGTTGAGCGAACAAATACAATGTATCTAATAAAATTATATGTATTGATACAACTAGATTGAGCAAACAAATTATCCAGTGTAACCAATGAAATTGTATGTGTTAAAGAGGCATAACTTATCCCTATTGAAACTTATGCCCCCGTCCAATGTGCTTCTTTCACGACATGCTACAGTACAACTAGGTTGAGCAAACAGATACAACAGATCCAGCTCCAAGCCAACAGATACAACTCTAAAATAGTTGCTATGAATTGTAATTTAAGCAAATTATAACTACAAACGGTAATTATGCTTCAAACTATAGTTATTTATGAAATTTCCTCATTAAAAAATCAATCTTTGCATCCCTTACCCTTCTTGGACCTTACCTAAATAGTCAACCTTCCTTGCACATCCACCCCCACCCCCTCAAAAAAAAGAACAACCAGCAAAACAGAGACCAAGAAAAAGAGGGAGAAGGAGGAAGTTATTATGAAAATAACAAAATTAAGAGCAGTAAGTTCAAAAAGATAAGAACTTTACATAGTCATTTTGAGCATTTAACAACAGTCCTGTAGAAGACATAGTTTCCCTAAAGTAACAATTTTTTTTTTCTTGTGTATCCCCACCTATACAATGAAGAAAGATATTTAGAAAATTGTTTTCCATGAAAATGTAACTCTTTTTGTGTTGAGCATTGTGATGCAAATTTGAATTAGGCCAAACACATAAACAATCCCTTAAACTTGTCCTCATTTTTTATTTTGGCACTTAGCCTTGTTCCATTTTAATCCTTAGACTCTATTTTTTCTGTATCATTTAAACACTAATACTAATTTTTATGTTTTTTTATTTATTTATGTTCTTCAATTGCAATTTCTTATTTTTAAAAATAGACGTGTGTCTGTTAATTTTCATAAAAAAATTAAACATTCGCGAACGAACATAAATTTTTTCAAACAGTAATATTATTATTTGAGATTTCTCTATATTTTTGCATGAAAGTAAATTGACGAAAGTTTTTTGATTTTCTTTCTTAAACATTCAATTAAATTAAATAACACTATTTATTTATTTTTTCTTATCATCTAGGCTATTTAAATTTAATGTAAATACTCACTTTTTATTTTTAATATAAATCAATACGAATAAAAAAAACTCATCTTCAATACAAGTAAAAAAGACTCTTGTTCATTGCTAATAACACTACTAAAAAATTTTAAAACTCGACTGACTTTGTTAGATTGTCGGTGATTTTTAAGAAAGAAAACCAACACAATTTCGTCGGTTATTTTTCACAGTAAAATACATAAAACTCTTAAAAAGAAATTATTATTTTTTAAAAAGAATTATTTTTGTTAATTTTTATTTTTTAAAACTAAAATTAACTGACACATATCGATTTAAAATAAGAAGTTGCAATTGAAGAATATATATAAAAATAAAGAAATCATAAAAATAGTATTTCGTATTAAAATGGTACATAAAAAATGAAGTTTAAGAATTAAAATAGAACAAGACTAAGATAAATCATAATGAATCGATTTTGCCACCAAATATTATTCTTAAAGAGTATACAAAATTAATACTAATATCGTTATACTGAAATTACTTTTTATTCACATTTTGATTTGAATATTCTTCTGAGATAAGCCAATTGGGACAAGTGGGAATTGTAGTCTCCACCTAATAGTTATGTTTCCTACTCCTTTCCCCTCTTTCAATATGTCATTTTCTCTCATATATCTTCCTTTAAACTCTACGTTCACTTTTACTTATTAACAATAATAAAAATAACTATTTCATATGTCAAGAGAAAAATATTTTTTTTTCCATATTTTATCCTTAATATTAATTACTTATTTTTAAAAATCATTTGTCAAAACTTAAAATTATGCATCATATGTATCTTGTGATAAAATAGATATATTAATCATTATGTCTTAAAGGACATGCAAAATCTGAAGCGGACAAGTAAAAGTAAAAGACATATAACACATAAACGCGTCCTTTTAACTTGACCTCGGGTGCACGCAGGGGCGTATCTAGAGGGGGTGCCATGGGTTCACGTGAACCCATGCTCCCCTCTCTAGATCATATATATTAGTGTTATATTTTAAGAAAAATATTTAAATATAGATGTGTGAACCCACATTTAAAGTATCAAATAATAATACGATGATGATTGGGTGCACATCTCTAAGTGAGGATAGAAATTAAAATCTTATATCTATCTTGTCTTTTTGAGTAGCACCTCTCCAAGTGCTTATCGGTTACACTTTTGGCGTTCCAACTAATTTTTCTTTTGTTGTTTTCCTTAAATTTTTCAAAAATTTTAAGTGTGTTACATTGAAAATTCCTAAAAAAATTAGCACTGTAAATTTTTTATATAATTAAATCAAATGTGTGCATTAAAATTTAAAACTAGTAGTATTATATATTTTGCACCTATAATTTTTAAAGTTCAATGGTTCATATTAAGAACTTTAAAGTCAAATTTATATTTAAGATGCATTTTTTCGTAATCGTGCACCCATCTTGCCAAAATCCTGGATACGCCTCTGGGTGTACGAGTAGACACTTAAACATGTATAAAGTTGGACAAGTAGGTACATTATGAACTCCAGGATGCGGATATTGTAATTTTAACTTCTCAGATAGTAAGAAACACAATTTGATAAAAGTATCTGTTGATGGATCATTACAGTAAATCTGGCTAGGGAACTTGAGTGTCTGCAGTTTTCCTCTGGAAAATAAGTGTGCCTACTAAAACAGCAATGCCTGTTATTGCAAGTGTTGTAAACAGAAGCCGCGTCTTGGGAACTGCTCGTAGCTTCCTTCTATGATCCCCGTGATCTCTCTCAGCCGGACTAGTGCTGCTTCAAAGATACAACAAACACGACGAAAAAGTAAAGACCAGGGAACTTGCCACACGAACATAAGATATAGCAGCACAATAGTACTACAGTTGCACAAAGTATTAGTAGATTGTTTACTTAGGAGCACTTTATAGGGTCGTTTGGTTGCTGGTTAGAATTATACTGGTATCAGTGCTCACTAATCGTTGAGACAAGATCCATAGACCACTCGTACCAAAACAAGAGAGGAAAGGCAAAATAAAGTCATGAAATGCATGTCTGAGCGACAATTACATTAAGGTATGAATGACAGAGAGATACATGTTTCCGATGGATTGATGGTTGGACCTCATAAACATCACCAAAGAATCAAAGCCAAATCTACTCAACTTTGAAAGGAAGGTTCAAAACGACTACGGAGACATGAAGTGTCTACTAAATCAAAATTTCAGGTTCGTATACCTAGAAGATTCTGAAATGGTGTCTGTGCCTCCACTACACCTACTCTCGTGAACATCTCTTTCGCGGAGACTAATATATCTGCTACACAGATGACAGCGTTCTGTTTTATCCCCACATGCTTCCTGCTCAACGATTGCAAATATTATCACAGCAGGATACTGGAAAATTCAAACATTCCAGAAAAAGTACAAATTAGAAAGAAGCTTGATCATAGGCAGTAATTATAACCTCATGCTCAACTAAATCAATTGCAGGGAAAGGAAACTCGCAATACTCGCATGTCACAATCCTTTCTGGGCAATTTTCACCTCTGTGAACAGGTAATTCCTCACACATCATTGTCGCGTTACACAAAGAACAGGCTACCTGAAAATTCATGCATAAGATCACATTAGAAACTTTGAAGTTGGCTTATTAAAGAACGCCAACTATGAAGAAGTGGGAAAAGAATGTTATCGCCTAGCCTACGAAAAAGAGAGGCCAAAGATATCCTTCTCGTAAATCAGAACAGAATGACAGAAGCATAGTAGGTGAGAGGGAGAACATAACATATATCTTCATCAAATGCACAAACTTTAGAAGAAGAAAGAGGCATAACTTAAATCGAATGTTCTTAAAGACTTCGTTCAAGCACTCTTAAGCCCTGAAACTAGGTGCAGGACAGGCTGAACACTTAAATGTTAGTTTTGATGATAGCACGAACCACCGAGGCATTTTAAAAGGGCAACATTAACAAAAAATGGAGTTAATATCTCAAAAGGTAACTCAACTTTGAAAATTTATCTAGTAAAGTCATTAAACTTTTTTTATATCAGTAAAATCACTCAACTTAGTTGTTTGTATCGATAAAATCACTCAATTAAATATATGATATTATTTTGATTGATTCACATGCAATTAGAACCAAATTCATTCACAATTCTATCCATTAACCCAATTAAAAAACCCAAAACTTGTTTACTTAACTATATCGTGCTCGCTGGATTGACAGAACTCTTCAACTTGTCTCTGTTTTCATGTTTATCGTCCATAGCCTGACTGAGAATGGGATAACAAGCAGCAATCTGCATTGACAGAGCTAATAAACTTACCCCCTTTTACCCACCGTCTGTGTGTTTGTAGAGTGGTATGTCATACTTTTATAGTGCTTTAGCTGATCGTATTGCTCTTTGGAAAGACCATGAACTGAACTGAAGGGGTTTGATTCCATGCCCTTTGCTCATGACCAGCCATTTGGAATGCATCGATTGTCAATTAACAAAACATAGTTTCTTAATTGGGTTAATAGGTAGAATTGTCAATACATTTGGGTCTAATTGTATGCGGATCAATAAAAATAACGTCATATATTTAATTTATAATAAATTTAATTGAGTGATTTTATTGATATAAATATCTAAGTTGAGTGATTTTTCTGATACAAAACAAAGTTCAATGACTTTACTAGATAAATTCCTAAAGTTGAGTGACCTTTTGAGATATTAACTCACAAAAAATGTGTATAGTAATGTGATTTATTAAGCAAACGTTATGAGTAAATGAGGAATAGGAAACTTAAAATAATATAACGAAACAGTTTTGATTTTCTTCACTTACCAGTGCATCATTGCTCAAAAAATGTTCTTCTGCATTAGAAGAAGAAATCGATCCGTCACTGGAAACAAAACAATTCAAATTAGCAAATGATGAAATATACAACCACACAATCAAAGATCTGCTCAACTTTGAGAGAAAGGTTCAAAACGACCTTGGAGACACGAAAAATCCCAACTAAATGAACATTTTAAGTCCGTAATACCTGGAAGATTCTGAGATGTTATCTGTGCCTCCATTGCATCTACTCTCATGGACCATTATTTCATGGAGCCTAATATATCCATTACGCAGCTGGCAGAGTTCTGTTCTATTCCCGCATACATCCTGGTAAAGGAATGCAGATATTATAACAGCAGGATACTATCGTTCAATCATTTAACCAGAAAAGGTACAAAATAGAACAAACAGCTCAATCATAGATAGTCGTTATAACCTGATGCATAAATAAATCAATTGCAGGCAATGGAAACTCGCAATACTCGCATGCCACAAGCCTTTGTGGGCAATATTCACCTTTGTGAACGGCTAATACCTCACGCTCCATTGTCTCGCTACACAAGGAACAGGATACCTGAAAATTAACATGCATAAAAAGGATTGAAGAGATCAATGAGCAAGCAATACAATACAATACACGGGATTAATTGATATGGTTATAGATATTGAGAAATCCTTGTGTGTAAAAGTTGAGAATGCAATTAGAGAAGGGAAAAAACGAATAGGTTCACTTACAGGAGCATGAGTGCTCAAGAAATGTTCATCTGCATGTTTTTTTGGAACCATATCCCCACAGAGTTTACATTTTTCAAGCTTCCGTGAGCAGTGAGCAACATGCAAATCGAGATTGAAAGAAGGAATCGCTCTGTCACTGGAAACAGAACGATTCAAATCAGCAAATTATGAATAATAACACAACATAGGAGAAGATCATATTTAGAATAAGATAAGAAGAAGCTGACAAACATACAAGGTGAAACTTGAATAAATATGACATTTAGCATGATATGATTGACTAAATCCACATTTTCCCTGTAGCTCACAACCCCGCTACGAAATGAATTACAACAACAACACGAGTGGAGTCTGGAGAGGGTAGGATATGCAAACCTTATTTCTACCTTTATAGGGTAGAGAGGCTACTTTTAGTAGACTCTCGATCGGCTCAAAAGAGATGTATCCGACATATGATTGTAAGAAATATAAGACAATAAAGTAGCAAGATACAAAACAAATTTAGCAAAAGTTAGTAGTGCACATCGAAGAATAAGAAACTACGCGATAACTAAAGAATACTACTAAAAAGAAGAAGAGGAGAGGGGGCTAGACCTCTGCCTCTTCCACACAAAGTGTGACAACAGACTCAGTTACTTACTAGCTTTCTGCCCTAATCCTCGATCTTCATACATTCCTATCTAAGGTCATTCTCAGTCAGCTAAAGTTGTGTCATATCTTGTCTAATCATCTCTCACAGTTCTTCTTCAGCCTATCTCCACCTCTTCTAACCGTTGACTACAACCAACCTCTCACACTTGCGCATCCTTGCACTTAAACACATCAGTATGGTGTATTAAATTGTCAATGCAAACTAGCATCCCATCTTTGAAGACTTTTCCTTCTTCACTTAACTAGGGACAAGAAGTTGCAGCTAAAACCAAACCCAAATATTATCTTAATTAATTCCAGCAAAGGTAACAAAACATGAAATAATAACATACACAATGTAATCCACAAGTGGGGGTTTGTAGAGGCTAGAGCGTACGCAGATCTTACCCTTACCCTTACCTCGGAGAGGTAGAAAGGTTGTTTCCAAAAAACCCTGACTCAAGTACATCAAATCAAAGTATTTACGAAAAAAGGGAAAACGACAATGGAAAAACATGTCAATTTGATATTGGGTTTTTAAAGTATTTTATTACTTGTGTGTCCTGTCTATGTGACATAAAAAATAAATGGGAAAATTGTATATAATAGCAAACTATTAATTCAAATTAAATGCTATAAATATAGTTTGATTTAATTGTACCCCATAGCAAACTGTTGCTATTTCGCCTCTCTCCAGGTGAATCTCGCTCGCCACTCTCGTTCTCTCCCTCGCCTCTCTCGCTTTTTATACAAACGCAAATGTATAAAATGCGTTTCTGTTTGTATAAAGCGAGGGAAAATTGTATATATACATATATTTTCGTTTCCCTCTCTCCCCTATCCCAGATCTCGCTCGCCACTCTCCCAAATCTCGCTCGCTCACTCGCGTCTCTCACTTTATACAAAAACGCAAATGTATAAAATGTGTTTGTGTTTGTATAAAGCGAGAGAAAATTGTATATATACATATATTTTTGTTCCCCTCTCCCAGATCTCACTCACTCACTCGCCTCTCTCACTTGTACAAACACAAATGTATACATTGTGTTTGTGTTTGTATAAAGCGAGAGAAAATTGTATATACAAATACATATGCATATATTTTCGTCCTATACACTTATGATTATACAAATACGATCTTCCCCTGCCCAATTTTCTTTTGTCTTTCTCTCTTTCTCGCTTTATATAAACACATATTATACAATTGATCTTTTGTATATGTATACCAAAGCAGATTATACAATTGCTTTCTTTTGTATATGTATAGCGAAATTATACAACTGCTTTCTTTTGTATATGTATAGCGAAATATACATATTTATGTTTGCTATGGAGCGCAATTATGCAAACTATAGCTATAGCATATAAATATGATTTTTATGTTTGCTATATGTGAAAGTTACTCAAAATAAATTATGGTCATGTATGGTAAAAGACACGAACTTAGCATAATTATATGTTTTTTGACCGTTAGTTCTAAATTTAATGACTTCATTGATACACAATTAAATTAAATTTGCTAAATATAAATAATTTCACAAGTGATTTTTGAGAAATTTACTCCACTTCTAACTATCTTCGGGTGGCCCAGTGGTTTGGGCTTGGGACATCTCAAGTTCAAAACCCCTTGCAAGTTTGCCTTCTGGGTCGAGCTCGCACTGGGTCCCTCTTATATGTGGTTTGTGAACTATAGCGGGGTTACCCCTGTGCGCACCCAAAGGATAGCAATTGCGGGTTGTTAATATACCACAATAGCGTGTTGATTATCAATATCTATATTTATATAACAACAATTATATGCAACTTACCAGTGAAAGCAAATACTTGTGACTTGATCAGAAGCTACATCCATTATTCCCCTCAAAAATCACTTAATTTGGTTAAATCCTCTAACATAATAACAAAGAAAAAAAAGGGATTAATCAAAATTCAACAATTGAGAAGGAAGATGATAGTTTAACTATAATAAAAAAAAATCGATTGACTAATCTATATAAATTCAACTCTATTTGAATTTGTTTAATTCCAATTAAATTTTCACATAAATTTAATTCAAAATTCAATTATTTGCTTAAATAGGAAAAACAACCTGAGATTCTGCAAAAATCAAACAAACTTGAAACAGAAGAAGACCGATAATATTTGGAAGAACTTTTTTCTCATTGTATTTATATTTTATATATATATAAAAAAGAAAACAGATAAAACCTCTTAAACCCTAACTCTAACCTATTAGGACTATGATGCCTATTATTTATTACAAAAAATAGATTTACGTTAACCCTATAATTGTATATAATATGCTTGTGTTTTCCTTTCCCACTCAAATAAACAAAGTCCATATTATTATGTTTTCCTTTTCTACCACTGCCAAGTTTTTGAGTAAAAATGATAAATTGAATATTACCCAATAGTGAGATGTTTTGGTCAAGTCCGATAACGAGCGAAACCCTCGTTTGTCTTGATAAAATGTTGTCTAAGGAGAAAGTCTTTGATGAATGTCTTTACAACCAAGTGAGCCGAGTGACGTGCCAACGCTACTAATCATTGCCTCCCATAGCATGGAATGGCATTATTTTCAAGAAGAAAAGTTACATTATTTTGATCAACTAGAAACAAAAAATTGAATACATACAACAGTAATTGTTCATATCTTTGATTGCATGTTAGTTCTTTGTAGGTACATTATGGATTCTTGGAACTCCTAATTAAAATTGACATAATATCAGTTGATGGATAACAGTAAAAATGCTAAGGCATTTGACTGTGTTCGCCTTTTTTCTGGAAAATAAGTGAGCCAAACAAAACAGCAACACCCGTTATAGCAATTGTAAATAGAAGCCGCTTCCTGGAAGCTTCGTGTGGTTGCCTTCTAGGAGCACCGTGATGACCTCTCTCAGCTGGACTAGTGTTCCTTCAAAGATACAAGAAACACGACGAAAAAGTAAAGACCAGAGCAGAAGATATAGCAGCACAATAGACAATAGTACAGTTGCGGAGAGTATTAGTAGATGGTTTAGAAGTGTATTTACTTTATTGGACGCGACATATGATGGAAAAAATTGCAATGTAGGAAGAGAGAGACCTATGTCTAAGCAACATGAATAACCACATGCACATATTTAGGAGCACTTTGAGGGGGTTCAAAGTATAAAGGAGAAGTTCAGGTGGTAATGTAAGTGCGCGGTGAGCGTAGTAGTCCCTCGGCATGCTCTTTGTACAAGAACCATAGATATTTCATTGGTTCATAAAAGTAAAAACTAAACTTATCAAAGATATTGAGGACAAAGATACATTCATAAGAATTTTAGTGGATCAACTGTATTACATAAGTTAACTCCTAAAACACGTGAAAATTAAATGATGAAAAAGGGAGCAAGACGGGGAAGAAAGATATTTAGCTTATCATGCTAAATTTAACTTACTTTATCATACCGTATTAATCATTTCTTTCTGATTTTATCATGCTCCATCGAGCATTCTTAAAATTTCTTGTGCTTTTTATACTTCAATTTTTACTTTTAAAAAAATTTAAATTAGCATCCATTCAATCACATATTACTATGAAAATCGTCAAGATTCTCTAAAAGTGTGTAAGAATAAAGTTACTAAAATTATAATGCATATTCAGAAGATAAATAAATAGCATCGTCAATTTTTTTTAGTTCATATAGTTCAATTTACTAGGTTAGTCATAATTTGTAAAAAAGACAAATAACAAATAAATCAAATATGTTAAGTTTCCATCTCTCTAAAATATAATTAAAAATATAAAAGAAATTTCATGAATTCTATAAATTAATATTTTTGAAAGGATGTTAACGATATTTAAGTTTCTTCATTCAATTACATCTAATTTACCTTTTTTTTTAAATAAATTATATTTCTATCTCATCAATTTCTAGTTAAATATAATTCATCATTTTTTAAAAGAGTTATTTAAGTTAGTATATGAAAAAAGAGTTACGTTGAAACAAAATAAATAATAGATATAAAAAGAATAAAAAATAAAAATAAAAAGAATGTGTCTAATAAATTTAAAGAAAAACAAATTAAAAAGAAGAAATGGAACAAAAGGAAAAAATAATGAAAAAGAAGAAGAAAGTCTAAGCCCAAAAAGTTCCATTTTCCAAAGCATTTAAAGGAGGGAAAAGATGTTGTCAATGGGAATCGAACCTGTGACCTAGGGGCATTTGTTGAAACACTTATCCGCTAAACCAAGGCTGTACTTTGTTTTCAGGGGGTTCATTTTAAAATATATACATAGAAAATCAGAATTTGACGTTATATATACAGTGTAATTTTTTGATGAGGGGGTTCGGAACCCCCTCGGGTCCACCTAGGTCCGCCCCTGGTCGTTTGGTTGTTGGTTAGAGTTACACTGGTAGTTTTAGTTATGCAGAGTTACCTTAGTTTTCTATCCTGTGTAAGCTAATGCATAAATTGACTCATAACTTATACATGTTTTAGTTATGTAGGATTGTAAACTAGTAACCAAACACCGTATCTGGTGTGCTGAACGTGAACATACACAAGAATCTCTGATAAAATCTAGGTCAGACATGACCAGGAGACATATGTTTATACACTTGTTTCTCATCCATAATACATGCATATAAATATGTATATGATTGTTTCCTTTATGTTTTACCTGCCCAATAAAGGGTGATCAAACTCTAATTTTTTCTAAGGCTACACTGGAATTTCTTTTTTCTTCTTTCTTTGTGGTTAATCCTACGTCTATCTTATCTATGTCCGTCAAGAAAGTTTTTGCTTTCTTCTTCTGCGCTTTGTCCTCCCTTAATACATTTGATCATCTCTAGTTAGAAAGAACTCTTTCTGCTTAATGGAATATGGCTCTCACATATTTAGAGACTCTGGAACTTCTAAGTTAGTCAAATTTACAGTATATTACATTGGTGGAACAGGTGCATATTTGAGAAAAGCGGGCTTTAGATATAGTGTATGAGAAACCTGGAGTTGAGGATCAAAAGAGTTGATAATAAAATGAGCAATTGTTAGCTCACGCAATGCCCTATGCAGAACGTTATGGTTTTCAAATAATAATAGGCGAAAAGGGTGTGATTTAACCGCCTTCCCACGGAAGTTAATAAACTCAAGAGTCGTTTGGATGCTGGTTAGGAAGTGAATTAACATATATCAGAACCAACATAACTAGTACCATGTTCTGTAGCATTTTAGTTGCTATTTATAAAATTAATACTGATTTTCATAGCAACATACATAGCTATACAACAGGGGGTTGGCCTCAGGGTTGAGCTCGTCGTATGGGGCTTGCCTAGTGCAGTTTACTACTTCTGTGTGGCTTGCGAGCTATAGCACAAGAACAAGGTTTACCCTGTGTGCACCCAAAGGGTAGAGGCTGCGGGTTCCCTTGTCATAAAAAAACATACATTGTTCAAAAAGCAACTTATCCAATATCCCTTTAGACGAGCTTGTGTCAAGTTGGATTGAATCGAAAAGCAGAAAAGTATTCCATGGTAGCAAGCCTTGTCACAGTTGCTAACCAGAAACTTGACACGTTTCCAGGAATAGAAAATGACTCAACACCATATCAAGAAAAGATTACAAGCTGGAACCTATATACCCTTAATGATGTCAGGCTTATTAGTCATGATTACTAACCAACGACCGTTCATATCCAGCCATGATGGTATTAGGCTCATTATATCATGGCCATACTCCACAGTGCATCTATACAGAATGTTTTCACTTTTATGTTTTCTTTTTGCCTTCAGATTAGAGCGGGGTGGGGTTTAACAAAAGGGTTCTAAGTCTTGTAAGTCGGTGTTCACTTATCATTGCGACAAGATCCATAGATCAATTGTACCAACAAGAGAGGAAAAGCAAAATATAAGCACGAAATGCATGTCTGAGTGACAATTACGTTAAGGTAAGAATAACAGAGAGATGCATGTTTCCGCTGGACTGACGGTTGGACCATCTACTAATTAATATTTTTAGGTCCATATACCTGGAAGATTCTGCAATGATATTTGTGCCTCCATTACATCTACTCACATGGACATCTCTTTCACGGAGCCTAATATATCTGCTACACATATGGCAGAGTTCTGTTCTATTCCCACATACATCCTGGGGTAAAGGAAAGCAGATACTATAACAGCAGGAAACTGAAGGTCAAACATTCCAAAAAAGTACAAAATAGAAAGAAGCTTAATCATAGATAGTAATTATAACCTGATGCTTAAATAAATCAATTGCAGGCAAAGGAAACTCGCAATACTGGCATGTCACAATCCTTTGTGGGCAATTTTCACCTTTGTGAACACCTAATACCTCACGCTCCATTGTCTCGCTACACAAAGAACAGGCTTCCTAAAAATTCATGCATAAGATCACATTAGAAAGTTTGAAGCTAGCTTATTAAAGAACAGCAACTTTGAAGAAGTGAGAAAAGAATTCAGTAGCAACACCTTGCACCATACTTAATGTTAACGAAATTAAGAATTAAGTTCTATCCTTTCTTTTGTATTGCACAGCCATGAAACGAGGAACAAAAATATGTATTTACAAACACCGATAGCTGACAAATGTGCATATTCACACAAACAGTATCTGGAAGCAAACAGGAAGGAAAATAAAGGAAATCGAATTATATCTATCTCAAAAGGGACTAATATATATTGGGATCAATCGATAGAGTTATAGGTAATCGAGAACTCCTTGTGTGTAAAAGTTGAGAATGTAATTAGAGAAGGGAAAAAATGAACTTTTTCCCTGTAAAATCCCACGGCATCATTGACAAAAAATGACAAGTTTAAACAAATAGGTTCACTTACCGGAGCATGAGTGCTCAAGAAATGTTCTTCTGCATGATTTTTTGGAACCACATCCCCGCAAATTTTACATTTTTCAAGCTTCCGGGAGCAGTGAGCAACATGCAAATCGAGGTTGGAAGAAGGAATCGCTCTGTCACTGGAAACAAAATTTTACAATGTGTTATCCACAATCCCAGAGATCATTCATCATTTATTAAAGACATGAACTCTTCAACTTCCATCGGAAATGAGGATTAAATAGTAAATCTACATGTAGCTCACATCCCCCGCGCAAAATATATCGAAAGAGTAAAAACACCCATTAACACTTGCGCCAACATTACAATATACAAGTAGACACCAATAGCCTAGCTGGTATTTGATTTTCCATATTGTACCTTATATGCACATTGCAAACTCTAATCAACGTTTTGGATTATGGAATTTTTCGCCCCAACCTAGTTCAAGGGTAGTCAGACCGTAGCTTGCTAATGAACCCAAATTGCAACTAATGCATCCCCTTAACCAAGCTAAAATCATGATCAGTTTTTGCTGATAAATGAATATTACTACCTCCATTTTAATTTGTTTGTCTCACTTTCCTTTTTAGTCCATTTCAACAAGAATGTCTCTTCCCCTTTTTGGCAACCGTTGAGTGCTTTCGCTGTCACGTCGACAACTCAATTAAGACGATTGCAACAGGGATGAATCCAATCCGGAATATGAACAATAAAAGAAAATACCTATTAAACCAATTATAAGAATACCAGCTACAATACCTATTATCCAAAGAGAAACCCTTCCGATAGTATGCGCCATTTACCCCACTTCCCTCAAGATTTCATCAAGTGGTCATGCTAGAGACATACATTATGAGGTCCTTCCGAATGAGCTAAGGAAAATCTTATTTATTCCCTTATTCGTTTTTGGAAACTCTTTAATTTTAACTTTTCACATACATTTTGATATGTTTTATATATCTTTACTTTAAGACCACAAAATTCAAAAGTCCGTCAAGTAAAATCAGACAAAAAAATTGATACAGAGTCAAAACACACCACGATTTCAATGCACACTAGTATCCAAGGCGCATGAAATTGCAGCTAAAAACAAACCCAAATACTGTCTATATAAATTCCAGCTAAGGGACTAAAAACGAAAAATAATGATGGAAGTTATAGTTTTCATACATTTATATCTTCTAAAAAAAAAATTAAAAAATTGAGAACAAACTTACCAGTAACTGCAGATACTTGTGGCTTGATCAGAAGCTACCGCCATTATTCTCCGCCAAAAAAAAATCTCTGAGATAATAACAGAGAAAAAGGGATGAATCAAAATTCAGTAATCGAGAAAGAAGATGATAAATTAATTTATTTTTTTCCATTGAATCTTCTACATACATTCGACTATATTTCAAATTGTTCAATTCGAATTAAAATTTTCTGATAAATTGTTCAGAATTCAATTGTTTGCTTAAACAGAAGAACAACCTAAGATTCTCTGAATTGCAATTATCAAGTCGATTGATGAAATGATCGGTGAACGAAGGAAGTTGTAGAATTTGGTTCACTTACGGGTCTGGGCTTCTTGGGCTTTAAGTTGGATCAGTTGGAGTACGGGCTAGCCACCTTTCCGGACCCATTTTTCTTTTCGAAACGTGGTACGAATGGTAACACAAATACACATGGTAACACATAAATACAAATGAAAATTTTATAAATGACATATATAAGATTAATATTTTCAAGTTATGACAGTATAATAAAACTTTCAAGTTGTAACAATAAAAAAATTCAGGTTGTAACATTTTATTAAAAAAATAATAATTTAAAATAATAGTAAAAAATCATTTTTTTTAAATCATAAAAAGAAAAAACCGAATATGTCATTAATTTGAATACAATAATTAATAATGCCATAAATTTAGGGGATTCAAAACAAAATAGGAATATTTATTTTCCTTTTTTTACTCAATCAGTTAAAATTAATTTTTTTTTAAAAATAAATTGTTTTCCTTGTTTAGCTCAAAGCAGTTAAAATTCGTTCAAACATATTTCTTTTCTTTTGTTGGAAGGTTTCTCTCTCTTCTCAATATTTTCTCTGTAAACTATCACTCTCATCTAATTCATATTCGTTTTTATTCAATAATCTTTATTTTCTTGTAATGGACGACTTCTTATTAATATTAATAAAGCATGGTGATAGAAGAGATCCTTCAGGTTAGTGTTCTTTGCGATTTTTTATTTGTATTATAATACAAACCAAACGTTAAAAAAATTATGAATAGTGATTCTGGCAAAAACATAATTCAGATTTTATTTGTGTATAATAGTTTTAATTATGGCGTTTTTGGTATGAATATTCACTTTTGAAATTACATAAAATTTGTTTGAAATTGGTATAGATTTTGGTTGAACATTCATTTTTTTTGTATGTTTCTGGTTAAAAAATTACATAAAATTTATTTGAATTTGGTATATTGGTTATACAATGTTGGTACGATTTTAGAATTATATTTGAATGAATTTCGTATACTATTTGTCTAATAAATGACAATTAATAGTTAGGAGTGGTATTATTTTGGTATTATAGTGGCATGATTCTGTTGTGAAAACGTGACGACTTATGGCATGAAATATATATGTATAATTTTGGCATGAAATAGGTATGAAAGTGCGCATAATAAGTTTATGAAATTTGTATACTGATTTCACATTTTTTGTTGTGTATAATAATTTGAATTATGGCATTTTTTTTTAAATGTATAATGTTATATTTTGGAATGAACATTGAATTTGTTCATTATTTGTCTGATCCATTTTTTATTTTTTGGTATATTTCTGATTAAAAAATAGATAATTTTTTCTTTGGAATTTGTATACTTAATACTACCAGATATGTATGACAATCGATAATGTTTTTTTGTACGATTTCTGATTTGATTGGATTTTTTTTTTGTTTGGCATTATATTGTAATGAATTTTGAGAATAATAATGTAATGAATTTGGTATACTGTTTATTAAAGAAATGACAATTAATATTTCTAAGTTGGAATTATTTTGGTATTCTAGTTGCATGATCCTGGTATGAATAATTGATAACTTTTGGCATGAAATAGGTAAGAAATGTGTGAATAAGAATTGTATGAAATTTGTATACTGATATAACATACATGTTTTTACTTTTGTATTCTGTAATAATATATGAAATTGTTTAAAAATAACATATGTATTATGAAATTTGTATGCATAAAAATGGTATGAAATTTGTATACTGATATAACATATGTATAAAAGTTTTTTGTACTTTTGTATGATGTAATCTGACACAATAATTTATGATAAAACAGGAAAATATGCAATTCAAAAAGTATCGGAGCATAAATTCTTTGTCGCCTGGTTCAAAAAGAACTGTAGGGAGACCATAACTTGAACATTGTAAATGGTTTGCTGATGTGAAATTCAAGAGGTCTAAGATTACATGCAGTACATGTTGTCGAGAGGAACACAACAAGGAAGACATGTTCAAATTACCCTTCTGAAAAAAGACATAATTTATTTTTATTTTGATTTGGTTGTTTTATTGTGGCAAACTCATGTTTTGATTTATTTTATCTTTTAAGTTATTGAATTATAATTTCAGAATATTTATTATGTGTGCTAGTTAATCATTTGTGTATTCAACGTTTTTCAAATGTATACTAAAAAAATAGGTAATGTTGGTATGCGATTGATATCGATTGAAAAAATTAAGTCAAATCTTAGTATGAAATTGGTATATATTTGGTATCCAACTGACGTCCCAGTGGTAGAATTGAAAAAAAAAACATATAATTGAGATTCCAACTGAAATAGCCAACGTAAAACTAGTTAATATTATATCAAATTTGTATAAATTTAGTATCGAATTGATATCCTATTGAAAAATCAACATGTAGTTGAGATTTCAACCAAATTAGACAACCTAAACAAGTTAATGTTGTATTCAATTGGTATCCATTTGATATCCAACATATATCCCACTTGAAAATGAAAATAAAATAAAAAATGTAACTGATATTTCAACCAAATTAGACAATCTAAAACAAGTTAATGTTGTATCCAATTTATATACACTTAGTATGAAATTTTAGAACAAAGACAAAAAATAAAAATATATGAGATTGGTATCCAACGGGTATAAATCTGGGAAGAATAAATCTGACTGTAAAACAATGCATATTATATATTGTTGTCAGAAATTGTAGCAAAAGAAATATACATCACCCAAAAATAAAAAATTGTAATTAAAAGTCTAAACTGCAATAATTATTACAAGTTCTATATTTTCCTCTCTCTTCAATTTATATTCCGTATTTAAGTGTGATTTTTTTTTTTTTATCATATTTAGGCTAAAACTTAGGAACTCCTTATTAAAGATTTTATGATCTCATATTGTCTATATATATATATCAACAAATTTCAGAATTAAATATACTTATTTCACCCACAAAATAGTATTTTAGATATAGAAAAACACACCAAAAACGAGTACAAAATTTCAGTAAAATGATTTTTTTTCTCAAAAAATCAAGTTTCAGATTAATTAAAATAAAAAATGAAATCAAATTTTCAAAATATAGAATTCTTAATTCTAAAAAAATCAGATTAAAAAAAATAAAAACAATATTCAAAATTTAAAATAAAAAAAACATTAAGAAAAGCAAAAAAGATAGATTAAAGAGAGAGAAAATTACATGTTACAATATATGGTGATAAATTTATTTTTTTAAAAAAAATTAAAGACCCCAATAGTCATTAATAAATAAAAAGTATTTGAATATTAATCAATATTTATCTTGGGAATAATAAAATAATCAAAATAAGAACCAACTAAGTAGGAGAATATCAAGAGAAAGATTTATCTTGTCAATTATAAATGGAGTACTATATTTATGGAAAAGATATTTTGAGAGTAACGTGAGGGTGAGGTGTGGGTTAACATGTGATAAGTTAAAAAATCCCTTGAAAGGTGTAATAGATAATTACAAATTAATTCTCTCTCATTAATATTACTAGTATACGTGCCCGCACGTTGCGCGGATAATTTAAAATGTAATAATTTTATAATTAAAGATAATTAATGAAATATATTATGCACTTAATAATATATTTAATTTGTTATAATAATAATAATACAAATTATTAACTTATTTATTTGAGCACATTGAATTAATATTATTAGTACACAATTTATTTTATCGTATTAAAATATTATATCTATAACTGTATCAGCTACGCTTTTAGTTTTATAATATAATAGGTTGAATTCTTTGTAAGGATACTATTAATTTTATGATCATCTTATCTTTGATCACATATCAAATACTTCAAATATTTTTATTTGTTTGTGCTTTATTCTTTTCATATCGTTTGAATAA
>JAJOOR010007559.1:0-31257 GCA_036250505.1 Solanum acaule | reverse complement strand
TTAGATAAATGTTTTCTTGGTAAAGAAAGTTTTAAATTCCTTATGGTTTTAGTGTATATGCGATGAATGAATGCTAAGAGGCTTGTATTAGACCTCTTCGAGGTCGAGTACGCCGGTTACGACTAGGGGGTGCTCCCGGGTCGTGACAATAAGTTTAGAGAAAGTGAAAAATAATTTCAAGGCTAAATTTCCATCTTACTTGGTTAATCCAAAGTCTCCACATTATTTACTTAGAAGATACCCATGGTTACTAGTGACATTTTCAATAAAATTTAACTCTATATTTTTGTTCGAACTAAGAATTGTATTAACTTAATCTTGAACTATGCTTAACAATTGAATTACAATTTAACTTTGAGTTTAATTAGAAGTGTTATAAATTAAATCTAAGTTGATATTAAGTAAGTGTTGAATTAGAAAACTTGAGAATAATAAGTTTAACTTGAGAATTTCAAAAAATGATTATTATCCTTTAACTCTTCAAATAGTGAATATTAGGACTTAATTAGAGTAATTTGTGATTTGCACTCCTAAATTATACCCTCTTTTGTGACTTACACCTTATTCTATCATTTTTAATAATTTGCATCCTAATCTCCTTAGTTCTTTGTAACATCATAAAAAGTCTCATTTTTCAATTATTTATAAGAATAACATAGAGAATTTCATATAAAGAAAAATAAAAGTGATTTAAATTTAAAATAAAAATAATATTAAATACAAGTCATTTGTCGTTTCTTTTCCATTAAAATGAATAACAATCATTCATTTCAAGTAATTTTTTTGTATGCATCACTCTCAGAGGGGACATCATTAAATTTTCAAAATGGATATCATTTTTTGTTTTGGCCAAACAATTGTTTCTTCCAATCCATTGGTATTTAGGGTGTTTATAGTATTGCTACTCCATCAACCCATTTCATATTTACTTTTCTAGTTTATTTATGTGAGTTATTAAAAGCAAATTCATATTTGGTGGATTCCTCTTCTTTTTTTTGGTTGATTTTTTTGTTTGTATATCGATGAGAATACTTATTCCAGTCTTTGTTTTATTTGGCTTTGTACATGTATTGAGAAAGAAAGATCAGAAAAATCGATTATATTTAGCAAACATAAAATCATATTTGTATGTTATAACTATAGTTTGCATAATTGCGCTCCATAACAAATTTTATGTTTGCTATGGAGCTTTTGATTTTCTATAATTCGCTAGATACATCCAATTGATATACAAATTATTCAGTTTTGTATAAATTCATTTATACAATTGGATGATTTGTATATAAAACGTTTCAGTTTTTTTTTGGGCAGGAAAAGATCTGTATTGTATAATTATAAGTGTATAGGGCGAAAATATATGTGTTTGTATTTGTATATACACTTTTCTCTCGTTTTATACAAACATAAACGCATTTTATACATTTGTATACTGAATGAGTAATTGTATACCGAAAATGGCTAATTGTGTACTGAATCAGATGACAAAAATAGGATGTTTGCTGCGAATTACAAATAAAATAAACTATGGATATATTATGTTTGCATATCTTAAAAAATAAAAAAAATTGTTAAATTTTTTTTATTTTATCCTTGTAAATAATTGGAAAAAAAAAAGACCTTATTATGATTTTATATGTAAGTAAAAAGTTAACACATATATTAAAGTGCAAATTGCAAATTAAAGAATACTAAATATATATCCAAAATATCATCATTATTTTTATAAAGACACAATCTATTGTTGTTTTTTTCACGTACAAACGGTGAACCAGGTTTGAAAAAATTGTCATTTTCTATCTAAACAAATTGCGGTTACTCTCAACAAATAGGCATAAATTTCAATAATTGGACAAACTTTGGAAAAAACAAAATATTTGAAATTAAAGTTAGAATTTTTTTTATAAATTATTGTAAAATAATATCAACATAGGTACATCTCAATTATTTTAAGAAGAGGTATTTAATTAGTATTAAAAAAATGAGTTTGTAGCCACAAAGTTCATCTTAGCCTATATATGGACTTGTAATTTCACATTCAACGTTTGATTATGATTTCAACCTATCATTTTATATTTCAAATTATTCAAAAAACAAATATTTACAATTTTTTTATTTTGTTATTTTGCTTATATTACTTTTTTTTTTATATGACGGTTGTCATTGATCATTTATATACATCTTCATTATTTATCGGATTTTAAATCTCTGAAACTTGAACCTAAAAAGGTGATTCAATAATTTATATATATATATATATAAAATTAAAAAAAAGTAACGTATTTACGTCATATGCTTTTTCAATAATGGAGATTCATAGGTAGATTTTTCCAATAAATATTTGCTATCTTTCACCAATATACTTACATATATTATATATATCACATAATTTTATTCATCAAAATTTTGACAAAACTAATATGAAGAAATCACCGAATATAACTTTTTAGTGTGGAACCCATTAATGGATGGGCTCCATTTGTTTCCACTATGTGTTGGCTGGTTGTTGAACTACAAAATGATGGGACGTTTGCTTAGTTGAGGAGTTGGTTAACAATCTTTTACAAAAGAAAACAATATAAATGCAAAACTTTTAACGACTACCGTTGACTACAATGGAAGTGCTAATAGTTTACTTTTTTATTTTTTCATCAGCTCATATTCGAATTTGGCTATATTTAAATTGAATTCACGTAGAATCTCATTAGAAAGAGAGCGTTTTCTATAAAAATAACTGGCTCTATTTTAGGTTAAAGGAAATATTATTTGGGTATGACATTAATGGTATCCAATAATTTGAGGCAAGTATTATCTCCTCTGATTCAAACTATGTGGGGTTTGACAAAACGTATATATTTTTATTTTTATTTTAAAGAAACAATCACATTTTATAAGAATAGTTGCCTCTTTTCATATTCTTCTTAAGTCCCAAATATTCTTGTTGGCTGGCCTAGGTCTAAACTATGGAATTAATTGTATCAATATGCACTATACATCCATCTGATTAGGCGTTTGTCCTGATTTTCTTATTTTATTTAATTTTTTTCTTTATTTAAAGAAAAATTACAATATTATTATAATTGTTTTTTTTCTAAACGGAATATCACTACAATAAAAATATTTTTAGTGATAACAAACTGGTATTACTCTCTCTGTTTTTTTACTTGTCCTTTTTACTTGTCATTTTTGACAAATCAATAAAAGTAAAAAAAATTTACATATTATATCCTCAATTTATTTAGAGAGTTAATGATTGAAAAAAATAGAACCTTTTTAATGAATAATTTGATTTTGAAATTTTATTAAGCAATAGGGGTAAAATGGTAAACTCACTATGTTAATTATTATTTTCTTAATAGGTATGTCAAATAAAAAAAGAACAAGTAAATAGGGAGAGGCAAAGTAGTTAATTGTCATTAGATCCAATATTTTTATAGGTTTTAGTGATAATTACATTGACATTTACAAATAGTGCTAAAATGTACTCCCTCTAATCATTTTTACATGTCTCTATTTGACTTGGCACACCCATTAAGAAATAATTATTGACATGTGTATTTTACTAAATTATCCCTATTAAATAATGTTGATGGTAAAATATACTGTAATTGTCTTTTCTTGATATGTCAAAAGTGACAAGTAAAAATGAAAATATATTTTAAGAATAAGTGACAAGTAAAAGTAAATGAATGGAGTGGTTGTCACTTGCCTCTAAAAAGTTTAGCAACCATTAAATTATTGTCGTTAATTAATTCCTCTATATTATCATCGTTTAAGATTTCTTTTTGTGATTGTGATCGATAATTAAGGATAAGTTTAGAGAAAGCGAAAATGAATTTCAAGGCTAAATTTCTATCTTACTTGGTTAATCCAAAGTCTCCACATTATTTACTTAGAAGATACCCATGGTTACTAGTGACATTTTCAATAAAATTGAACTCTAAATTTTAGTTCGAACTAAGAATTGTATTAACAAATCTAAGTTAATATTAAGTAGTGTTGAATTAGAAACTTGACAGTATTAAGTTTAACTTGAGAAAATTATATCAAAAAGATTATTATCTTTTAACTCTTCAAATAGTTAAGATTAGGACTTAATTAGAGTAATTTGTGATTTGCACCCCTAAAGTATACCCTCTTTTGCGACTTACACCTTATTCTATCATTTTTAATAATTTGCATCCTAATCTCCTTAGTTCTTTGCAACATCATAAAAAGTCTCATTCTTCAATTATTTATAAGAATAACATAGAGAATTTCATATAAAGAAAAATAAAAGTGATTTAAATTTAAAATGAAAACAATATTAAAGACAAGTCATTTGTCGTTTCTTTTCCATTAAAATGAATAACAATCCTTCGTTTCTAGTAATTTTTTATATGTTTCACTCTCAGAGGGGACATCATTAAATTTTCAAAATGGATCTCTTTTTTTGTTTTGGCCAAACAATTGTTTCTTCCAATCCATTGGTATTTAGGGTGTTTATACTTTATAGTATTGCTACTCCATCAACCCAATTCATATTTACTTTTCTAATTTATTTATGTGAGTTATTAAAAGCAAATTCATATTTCATGGATTCCTCTTCTCTTTTTTTTTTTGGGTGATTTTTTTGTTTGTGTATCGATGAGAATACTTATTCCAGTCTTTGTTTTATTTGGCTTTGTATATGTATTGAGAAAGAAAGATCAGAAAAATCGATTATGTTTTGGTAGAAAATAATTAGTTTTTATTATTTTTATTATTATTATTATTATGTTTACATATCTTTAAAAATATAATAAGTTTTTTTATTTTTTTATTTTATCCTTGTAAATAATTGGGAAAAAAAGACCTTATTATGATTTTATATGTAAGTAAAAAGTTAACACACATATTAAGAGTGCAAATTACAAATTAAAGCATACTAAATATATATCCAAAATATCATCATTATTTTTATAAAGAAACAATCTATTGTTGTTTTTTTCACGTACAAAGGGTGAACCAAGTTTGAAAAAATTATCATTTTCTATCTAAACAAATTGCGGTTACTCTCAACAAAGAGGCACAAATCTCAATAATTGGACAAACTTCGGTAAAAACAAAATATCTGAAATTAAAGTTAGAAATTTTTTATAAATTATTTTAAAATAATATTCTTCTATCCCTAATTACTTGTCCATTTTTTCTTTTATTGTTATCCCTAATTACTTGTCAATTTTGACAAATCAAGAAGGACAAAATAATTTTACCTATTATACCCTCAATTAATTACTTTGAAAAAGGTAAAATTTCTTGAAAATTTTAAATTTTTAATCTATCAACTTCATAATTAATAGGGGTAAAATGATAAACTCACTATGTGAATAATTGCTTTCTTAATAGGTGTGTCAATTCAAAAGTGGATAAGTAATTAGGAACATAGGGAGTATCAACTTAGGTACATCTCAATTATTTTAAGAAGAGGTATTTAATTGGGAAAAAAGTCTCAAATATATCTGAACTTTGATCGAAATTGTTGTTATGATACTTAACTTTGGAAATGACTTTTTACCCCCTATACTATTTAATAATGTATTTTAAAGGTATATACTGTATGTGTCAATGTGAACATTATAAATATTGCATAATTATAAATAGTAACGTGTCCACGTGAACACATATATATCTTTAAAATACACTATTAAATAGTACAAGGGTAAAAAGTCCTCCATAAAATTTGGTATCATAACAACAATTTCGATCAAAGTTAAAGTATTTTTCAGACTCTTTTTTCTATTTAATTAGTATAAAAAAATTGAGTTTGTAGCCACAAAGTTCATCTTAGCCTATACATGGACATGTAATTTCACATTCAACGTTTGATTATGATTCAACCTATCATTTTATATTTCAAATTATTCAAAAAACAAATATTTACAAAAAAAATTTATTGTTAACATAGATGAGGAGAATTCATATAAAAATAAAACCCAAAAATAAAATGCTAAAATTGCATTTGACAAAGACTATATTTACATGTTACAACATAAGTACAGTTGTACTCAGAATATATTAAGCTCAAAATTTAAATTAAAAAAAAAAAGAGAAGATAATAATTCAGAAAATAAAAACAGTCCTAAACAGCTCACCAATAATCAAATTCCGGGCCTTCGGGCTCGGGCTTCAAGTTTAAATCGGGCTTTTCCTGAAACCAACAAGGCTTTAATCGGGCCGGGCTTTCATGTCGCCGTAGCTGATTATCGCCGTCGCCGTCATCATCGGAAATAGCCATTGAACTCTGGATAGCGTCAACTCTAGCACCTACTTCAACAGCCTTCTTACGAATTGCATCAGCAGACAAATCACTGAGTTCGCCGCTATCACCGACTAACAGCTCCGGGAAATTTAACCGGGCCGATGGCCCCCGGAGATAGTAAACAGCTGTATCGTATGCTCTTGCAGCTGCAACAGGCGTCGTATACGAGCCCAACCATATCCTCGACCGTTTATTTGGCTCTCGGATTTCAGCAACCCATTTCCCCCATTTTCTCATCCTAATTCCTTTGTAAGCCCTCTCGTTTTTTCTCTTCCCGGAGCAACACCCTCCTCCTCCTCCTCCAACCACCCCAGCATCGCCGCTTCTGACGCCGTCAACCTCCATTTTTCCTCTTTCCTTATCAATTTTTGGGGTTAATTGGAACAAAAAATTTCCCTGTAATCTAGAGGAATGCCCATGAAAGAGAAATGGGCGTTGGCCACAATTTGGGTACTATGGTTTTCCACGTTGATTTTATTTTTAAGGGAAATTGCCTCAATAATTTAAAAGAATGATCTATATTATTTTAATCTATTTTAAAAAGAATGATCTCATTTCATTTTTTATAACACTTAAAATTTATGTATTTTCATATAACATATTTAAAATCATAAAATTAAAGAATATTTTTAAGTTTTAACCTAACTAATTTAAAATTAGATTATTAATAATTATTTTATTTCAAGTTAAATTAAATTATTATTATTTTTTAAAAACTAAAAAGCAAATATCTAAAAGCACCGATAATGTCACATTCTCTCTCCCCACAATAATAACCTGATTTATGTCTACTTTATTTATTTATGTTCAAATTCATAAGAGATGGTGGTTGTTGCTCGTTGGTCCGCTCGACACGTAAAAAGCTTTCAGCCTCCGCATTTAATATTTCGATTTGATATTTTCAAAATTTTAATTTT
Organism: Solanum acaule; assembly: GCA_036250505.1. Lineage (NCBI taxonomy): Eukaryota > Viridiplantae > Streptophyta > Magnoliopsida > Solanales > Solanaceae > Solanum > Solanum acaule. The sequence continues at coordinate 24,063 of JAJOOR010007559.1, read as the reverse complement.
ATAATTAAAATTTTATTTTTTAAATGATGAAGATTTATTGTAATTTTTTTTTTTATTCTCTTCATTTCAAAAAGAGTGATCTAATTAGATTTGCCTTAGAGTTTAAGAAAATGAAGAAAACTTTTGAATATTGTGATTCTAAATTAAAGTTATGTCAAACGTATAAAATTACTCTTTAATCTTGTGCCTTAAACATGCCAAGTGACAAACTGAAATTAAAATATTACCAAAAAAAGAAAAAAATCATTCTTTTTTAAACAGACTAAAAAGAAAAATAAGTCATTATTTTTTAAACCGTGAAAGTATATTTTATAGAGTAATGGAAAGTTAAAATAACTTTATGGATTTGGAAGTTTTTACTAACAATTCTAAAGGCTAATAAATTGAATTTTAAATTTAAAGTGTATAAATTTAATGAAAATTTGGTCAGAAATTGGCCAGAATGATATTTTATCTATGTTATTTTACATTTTAAAACATTTTTACCCTTTCAACTTTAATATTTTTTAACTAAACAATGGAAAAAAAATCAGTTTATTTTAAAATAAAAAATATTATAGATTTTTTAAATTTCTGATCAAATTCTGGCTAAATTTTCTGGCCATTTAGCATTACCCAATATATTATTTGAACAAAAGTTATTGTTTAGGTTCTGTAGTCGGCTATTCAAACTTCTACGAAGATAAGATTTGTGTGTATTCTAATTTTTTCAAACCCCACTTATAAGGTTACAGTGAATCTAAACTTATTATGTTGCTCCGGTACAAATTTCAAATTTTGGGACATTAAATTTCAATAGAGTAATTCAATAATTATGTAGTAATGACAAAAATATTTTAACAAGATATGTTAATAATTTATTTCACGAGTTGGGTGAGGTTCTATCTAGGCATGGCTAAAGTGTTTTGAATATTTTGACATCATCTAACTTGAAGTAGAGTGTTGAAATTATCAAGTGACAACTAGTGACAATTGTATGTGAGTGGAGTGATAGATAATAAAGGTGACAATAATGCAATGCAACATAACAAAATTATTAGTTAGTTTAGAGTTAATTAATAATAATCTATTAGTCAATGAACTTGATTAGTGATAGTATATATATGCATGTGTGTAGATCAATTTGGCGCAATTATATTCATATTCTTTCGTCATATCCAATACAGAGAAAATCCCCAAACACACACACACTCTTTCTCTATAGATTCTCTTACTTTTGATTAAAAATGTGAATTGTCTTTCAAAATGAAAAGTTTAGTTCTATTCTACATTGATGAGAATATTTTTTGATTTATTTAATTATTATTTGTGATTTAAGCATTTGATTTTTATTTAATGATGACAATAAGATTTGATCTCAGGATTTTTATCAATTATAATAGGTCAAACACATAGGCAGATCCTTAAACTTGTCCCTAATTTTCATTTTGGCACTCCAACTTAACCTTGTTTCATTTTAACCCTTCAACTCCAATTTTTATGTTCTATTTTGGCACTTCTTTCCAAAGAATCAACAAAGTGGGATGTGTGTACTTCACATGCCATGACATAGTCTTCATATTGTTTGGCCATTATACTATGACTTAAGTCATTAGTGGCCCCTTAAAGTTGTCTGTATATTTCTCTTGAACACCTTATATTAGGCATGTTCCAATTGAACACTCTTTTTAGTAAAAAAAAACTACCTATCAAACATTTTTTTACAATCAACTAAAAATGAAAATTGTGTGTTATACACTTGTGACTGACGTGACATTGTAACTAATCAAAAAAAGACACGTGGCATTGTCCCATAATAACAATTTAATAATAAATTAGAAATTAAAATAAAATAAATACTATGTTTTCAGAAAAAAAAAAAACTTTCTTCCTCTTTTTTTCTTCATTGTCAGAACAACCCACCCACCCCCGACATCCGTCCTTCCCCATTTTCTTTTTTGCCTGAACGTGCTCACAACGATTGACAACTAAATTATCGTACACTCCGATAATCATTCTTAATTATATAAGAAAACAACTTCAGATTCGTATTAGTTTTGTAGGAAAAAAATGGAGTTTAGTCGAAATTGTTTTTGACTCAATTTAATTTAATTTTTGATTAAATTCTCTTTACAACTCAAATGAAAATCTTTAACAGTAAACTCTTTGATCTTTTGTGTTTTTACTGATCATTTATTTCATTGATGTTTTTCCGATGAAGAGAACGACGATGATGATATTGTTGATAGCGGAATGATGCTAGAACGAAAGAAAAAATGAAGGATTATATGGGAAAGGGGCGTGTTGAGGGATGGTAGCAAAGGAATTTGGCCGATGAGATTCAGGTAATTTTGAATTGAGAAGTTCAATTAGGGAAGATGAGTTGGAGAAGACAATTGATTTTATTTTTTTTTTTAAAAAAAATTATGTCCAGATTATGAATTTTCTTACGTTGATATGTCCTTTTCTTATTGGTCAGCAAAAAAAAATCTGGCTTCATGCGCGTACTTACAATTGTATTACACTTATAATGCCATGTCATCAAAAAGTATTTAATATGTACATGTTTTGAACGGTAGAGGTGTTCAATAGGAAGAACCTCTAGTTGAGGCGTTTAAGTGAAATATGCGGACAACTTTAAGGAGTCGTAGCTGACTTAAGCCTTATAATATCATATTATGATGTGCATGTGATTATTTCATGGCTTAAGTCATCGATAGCCCCTTAAAGTTATCCGCATAATTCATTTAGACGCCTCAACTGAGACTCTTACCTATTAGACACTTTAATATTAACGAATATTTATCTATTGAACATAAAATGACAACTAGCTTTAAAAAATATTGTGCGTGTAATTCACACACATTATGTTGACAAAATCACGAATAGAATTACGACATGTGGCACATGGGCCCATAATTTTAATTTTGAAAAATAAAAAATAATTTTCAGCCTTTAATAATATAGAAAAAATTAAATTGATAAAAAAAAATCTCTCCCCCCACCCCCACCGAACCTCCACCCCATCTAACCTATTGCCCTTTCTTCTTCATCTTCTTCTCTGTCATTCCGCCATTGCCATTCACCATTGATTCCTCCGGCGATAACAAAAAAGAAAATGTCGAGCCCCACCTCATCCCGAATTCACCTACCAAATCCTTTCCTCTTTCTTTTTCTTCGTTATATTCTATTCCTCCGGCGGCTATTGCGATTTTTGTAAAAATAATCGACCTCGATAAATTATTTCGAAATCAACATATCAAAATTTTTTATAACATTTTTAATAAGTTTAATGAATGGTGATGATTGCTCGATTGGAGTTATTGAAAATAAAGATGCACAAATATTGGTCAACTTTTTAACTCCAATGATCGATTTTTTTTCTTCTTCTTGCAAATTCAACAGGCAATTTGTTTACAGAAATTGAAAAAAAAAATGAATCAAAACAAAAGGCAGAGAAATTTGAAGTTTTTAAAATGGTGGGTTGAAGAAGAAGATGACTTGTACATGGTGTGGGGGTGGGTTTTTTTTTAATGATTTAAAAGATTAATGCTTAATTAAATTAATTTTTCATTTATTTGGTCAATGCATTCCAAGTTTCAAGAAAGTAGGTACAAATTTATTTTTATTTTTTAAAAAAATGTATTCACGCGCTCAGCAACAGCAGTGAGATACACTTATTTTGCCATATCAGCATTTTGTGTTTAATAGGTACATGTCTTGAACAATTTAGATGTTCAATAGGTACTAGCCCTAGTTGAAATGTTTAAATAAATTATACGGATAACTTTAAGGAACCGCCGATGACTTAAGCCTCATTTCATTCATACACATTGATCACACACGCATGCGCACACACATTGCAAGTTGAATGATAATCTCTCTCTATTTTATATTAGTATTAACTAAATTTTTAGGGTTTTTCATGGTTCATAATTCAAGAGGAATGCTCAAAACCTTTTCATAATTGTCCTTTCGTTTAATGATTGATATTTTTTAGAAGATAAATTATACTACTTAAAAGTTATATTTATAATTTCACAAAGGACAATAGTGGTGGAAAGTATTATTTAAATTATGCCCTTGAATATTTTTCTTAAAAAGTGTGTATTGCCTCACAAATTCAATTAACATAAAATAGAGGGAGTATCTAACATGAATTTAATATTAAACGACAATTGTCTTTTAGGTACACAGGCGAAAGGATTTCACTCACATATTATAGACATATATTAGTTATGCAGATTTCTAACTTGTCAATCACATGTTGTTTCAATTTTATACATGAATAACTTATTTCCTACTTATTATATATTGTATACGTTATTCGGAAATTAATACATAAATAATGTTTAAAGATATTTTATACTCCCTCCATCACATATTAGATGAACATCTTACTAAAAGTGTTTGTCATATCATACTAAATTGCGATAGAATTAATTAAATTTTTCCCATTTTACCCCTATAATTAATATGACATTTGGAAGTTTAAACAATTTTGAAGATGAAAGACTTTCTTTTTTTCAAAAAGCTAATTAATATGAACAAATGATAAAATAGTAAAGTTGAATAATATATTTAGAATTTCTTAACCACCTTATAAAATAGAAAGTACCTATCTAGAACGGAGAAAGTATTGAGGGATATTTTAGGAAATTTTCAAGGTTAGGTCGGTTGATAAATAGATACTCTTATTATGACAGCGACTTTCCATTGGCCTACATAGGACCCATCATCATCCAATTGACCGACTTGCCCTTATCCACATTATTTGGTATACAATATAATCAATTTTTTTTTATATTTATTGAAAGACAACTAATTGAAAGAATTCTATTAGAATCAAATTTTATTTTTATTGAAAGAATACTACATGAAACATATCTTTAAAAGTATTTTTATTGAAAGAATACTACATGAAACATATCTTTAAAAGTATAAATAACAGGTTTCACGTTAAGAATTTTAAAGATCGATTCTAATTAGGGATGGCAATGGAGCGGGGCGGGTAGGTTTGGTCAAATATGGAGTGGGACGGGTTTTTATATATATGGATGCAGGGCGGGTCTCAATTAAAATCTTTAATTTTGTGTGGGGACGGAGCGGGAGCGGGTGTGGGTTGGAGTTACAATCATAATTCATGTATTCATCAAATGCTAAGCTATACAATTTGACATCAAAATGTAAATGTACTACAAATTTGATTTATTTTATTCAGAAAGCTTTTCATCACTCTATCATGTAAAGAATTTCATTATAATCATAATTCATGTATTCACCAAATACTAAAGTGTATGAGCAACAGAAACATAGTATAACACTATACTTCAAGTGTCAAAATCAGACACAGGTATGTTTGCAGCGAGAGATTGTTGAAGCACTGTGGGGCGGGGCAAAGTCTTTGCAGGTTTATACGGGTTCGCTCGGCACCCACACCATATCCACACCATTGCCATCCCTAACTCTAATGGTGTCAAATAGATAAGTTAGATTGACATTAGGTGAATTAGAATGAATTGAGTTAATAAATGAGTGAGTTATTATCCTCCAAAAGTTATTTGGAATGAAATAAGTTAAAATGAAAATTCAATCCATTCAATTCTTATTAAATTTTAATTGTTTTATTTGTTCTTTTATAATTTTTATTATCTAGTAAGAATTATTTTTTCTTTATTACAACTTTATAGAACATATCAAATAAAAAAAATTATTTATACAAATGCCCCTATTCTGAGATGGTCTTTAATTTTTTGCCCTTCAAATTCGTGATCTCAAACTTTTTTTTCCATGCTTACTGCTCATTTAATGAAAATTCGTAAGTCAGAATATGCTTAACTATAACCTAATTTAAACAAATTGTGCAGAGCAACAGTTTTAGAGAACTTTGTCTTGGGGCATAACTTGTATCACTGAACTTATGTCTAATGACATAATAACTTGTGCACTGGACTTATATCGTGTTGCATAACTTATGCCACTTAACTTATGTTTTGAGAAATAACCTTTGCCTTAAAATATAATATTTTTATCTTAACACATAACTTGTGCCATTAAACTTGTGTCTTTTGAGTATTTGTTTTGGGACTGATTTATTTTATCTTTTAAGGCATACTTTGTGATTTAAGAATAACTTGTGTCTAATTGGGACATAATTTATACCATTAAACTTACGTCCTAAAACATAATTTTACTATCTTTAAATTAACTCCATAAATTTAAAATCTGAATTCGTCTTTTCAGATTTTCAAGAAATACAAGATCATAGGGAAAAGACTAAAAACTAGCCCAACTTTCAAGTAACCTGAAATCTACTTACAACCTTAAAGATACATGGTTGATATACAAGCAAAATTTGATACGTTTGGTTTAATGTTCACCAATAAACCTCCCCAAGCCTTAGAAGTCAAAGATGTTAATTGTACACGTCAAATCAGATACTAGTGCTATAGGATTTGCACATGGAGAATGATTAATTTTTCTTGGTTAATTGTATTTGGTCATGTGACTAGCATTAATACTGAATTCATATTGACTTAGTATCACTTGAATTCAAATCGGAGACGGCAAACTATTAGATCTTTTGAGTTCTAACTCTAGAATATAAAACAAAATTGAAAGGAAATGTTTCCCTCCAAATAAGGCCTATGCGGCATAAATATTCTATATTAATCAAGTTTCAATGTGAATATCATATCGGAATAAAAATAAGGCATAACACATTGGTGGTCCTCTAAAGTTGACACAATATTTTACGTAGACATCTCAACTGTGCGATGTTTGAAATAAGGTGGGAGATAGTGGCTTAAAAAATGGAGAAGAAGTTGAAAAAAATAAAATAAAAAATGGCTAAATTAAGTCTTTCACGCGCTATTATTGAGTGTATCAAACTCACTTTGACATGTCAGTAAAAGTGTCAAAATAACACATTGGAACTCTATATGAGGTGTTTTAAATGAACATCGCTTAGTAGGAACGTCTAAGTAAAATTTGGTGCCAACCTTAGGAGCCACCGATGGATTAGGCCTAAAAATAAAAAGTAAACGGAGAGGTCAAAGATTCACGGCCACACGAAATCATTAAACAAGACCGCCATTAATTAGGTTGGGAAGTCAACTTGGGCATCAAGAAAAACAATCGCAAAGTTCATTATCTTAAGTTATGGACTTGAAATGATACAACTGAATTTATACACGTTTCTCAAGAACATACTAATTGAGGTCATCAAAAATATCATTAAAGGTTATTTAATTATAGCAATATTTCTATAAAATCATTAATATTTGTTATGTATCAATAAAATCACTCAAATAAGAATAATATATCTAAAGTCATTCAAGTTAAAATAGATTATTAATAAAATTAATTACTTACATAAATCACCACGAGATTAAATTTTGTTTAACTTTCCTTCTTTGTGGTTATGCTAGCCTTTCTTGTTTTGATTATTTTTTACTTAATTACTATTAATATATAAGCAAATAAATTTAATATGAGTGAGGACATTTGGATAAGTGGGAATGACCTCTGTGGTGGACAAGGTAAGGGAAGCAAGACTGAAATAATTTGGACATGTGAAGAAGAGATGAGAAATGCTCCAGTGAGAAGATGCAAGAGATTGGATATATTGGGTACAAAGAGAGATATTGGGAGAGGTGATTAAACATGAAATGACGCATCTCCATATTACCGAGGACATGACCATGATAAGAGGGTGTGGGGGTCCTGTATTAGAATAGAAGGTTAATATGTACGAAGTGTTGCCTTGATTTCTGAGGGATTTAGCCGTATTCTACAGTGTCTTGCTTTTGATTCCACCTCACTTTTTGTGGATTGTCTTTAGGTTATCCCATTACGGTGGTTGTTAGTGTTTCCTTATTAGTTGTTTTGTTTCTCCGGTTGGTGTGACATTTTAATATTAATAAAAATATATTATATGTCACATTATATATCATGTTATGTCTATTGGTGGACATTACATTGGTGCCTATTTACTCTCATCAATTGTGGAAGAAAGTGGTCATTAATTTTTAGTAACTTATGTAACCACCAACTCTTCATTTCATCATTATTCTATCTTTATGTCTTGTGACTTATGTAACATTTGAGTCATTTATTTGGCAAATTTACTATCCACTATTTTCCTATTCATCACAAGGAAGAATTCATCACCTATAAGTAGTGTGGTCTTCCTTTGTGTTGTGAGATAAGAAGAAATAGTAGAAGTACAAGAAAATATAGAATGAAAAAGATGAGTAGTATATTATTGTATTTATATTGAGATTAGTGTAGTAGTGAAAGAGAGAGTTGAGACAAAGAATAATATTCTAAGTCTTCAACTATACTCACTATATACAAAAGAGAATATTTATATGTTGAAGGAAGGTGTTCTTTTGTGGAGCTTTGGACTCTTCAACTAATTCGGAGTTGCTTGAGTTGTACATGTTGTTGGGCTGCTGTATCCTGGAGGGGACAGGTCAAGAGTATTACTGCTGGATCGGTGTAGATTATGCCGCAGTGGACTTGAATCTCCTTAAAGAGAGCGAGATATCCGTGTCTCAGCCTAAATATTTGTTTATTCATTTTTGTCATTTTATTTCAACTGTAATATTTTGCATTTGTGGTGTATTACACCAGCAATTTTAAGGAGATTCATGTTTTTGTTACAATTTGAAAAAGTGTGGATATCAAGATAGAGATCTCAACATGATTCCGCTCAACGTTGTTCTCTTCAAGAGATGGAAGAGAAGAGGTGTACGGTAAAATATTTTTCTACTTGCTCAATTCAAGTGGAGAAAAGGTAAAGAAAAAAAAAATTTACCTAGTATTTTCATGAATAAAGTGATACTATTTTTCATGAAAAATGATATTTAAATTCTTAAAATAGGGGCTCATGAAATGAGAAAAAAAAAGTCATTGTGAAAAAAAAAAGATTTTTGCATCTTTGAGAAATGATCTTAAAAAAGAGTATTACGAGTGCATATATTTATTATGGAATAAATCACATGTTTTTTTTGGCTATAATGGGTAGCCATTTAACATGAAATGTTTTGGGAGAGAAAAAATCACATGAGAGTTATAAATAAATGTTGAGTAGCCATTTAACATGAAATGTTTTGGGAGAGAAAAAATCCATTCTTGGAATGGAAAAATACCATAAACATGTGATGGAATTTCCATGTCAAGTCACATAATATTGAAAAATTTGTGAAATAAATTTTGTTGGTTGTGTGAGTCTCGAAACTCCTTTTGATTCAATTGTATGAGAAAATTGTGACAAATAAAAAAAAAAAGAGTTTGCTAGCCTAATAAAAATATGAGCTATGTGACTAACAAACTTGACTTAATGTTATGTTTGCAGTAAAGTACTTTGAAGGTACAAGCAAACTAGATGAGAAAAAATTGGTGTTATTTAGTGGGATGAGAAAAGCAAATTATTTTTTGCTAACTCTATTATGAAGGTTGAAGTTAAGAAACAAAATAAACTTCAACTAGTGAAAAAGTGAATTGAAACACTTTATTTTGAGAAAATAATTTTTCTAATTTTGATAGCACAAATATAATGGTTGAATACAAAATTCTTATTATAACGATATATTCAGATTCATGAGAAGAAAACACAATATTGTGAGATCGTATTGATCATTGGTATACCATCAATATTAATTGTGTAAAAATTATTTTGTGACAATCTTGCAGATTCATGAATTAAGGCCTTCGCAAGAAAAAGGGCCTGAAGCACATCGAGGGGGATGAAATTGAAGCTCATAAATTTCTGAGTCATATACGAGGAAACTCAACCAGGGGACTAGAGATCCTATAACAGGTTCAATGGGAAGAACGAATCATATGATGACTTGTTTTGAAATGCACTATTCTTATTTTATTCAATCCCTATGATGTGAGTGCATTTATCCTATAATGATTTGTGGAGGTTGAGTCTTGAACTCTTAATGAAATTCTGTATCTCGTATGAGTGGGGTGTCAAATTATAGGAGCACCCTTGACAGATTATTTCACCTATGTGAGTTTGAAAATAGGTCGCTTTCTATGAGAATGAGCTTGTTCTCAAAAACACTCATGAAACCGGGATAGCACAAGGCCGTAATGTGCTGGCTATGAAAGCTTATGTCAACACCTTGGTAGTGATACTTTATTTCCCTTAAACAGTTGTTGCTCCCCAGTATACACGCAAGTGTATGTGGTCGCGCAAGTAATATAGATTCTTTAAGAAACGAGTTATCGTTCCCAAGGGACTTATGATCAATTTATATTCACTTAATTCTACAACTAAAAGTAAAAAGTAATCTTTTCAAGAGTTGATGATTTATTGTTTATCTACTAATAGTTATGCACTAATTGAAAATAACTAATTGTGAACGACTTTGATATAATGTTTCAAGCAAGTTAAAAGCAATTCCAGGGTTGCAGCATATACTGAATATCATGTATCATATTATTGGTATAAAACTAATTTCAGTTGTCAAGTTACTGGTTTATAGGGTTAATTATATGAGTCGGGCTATACACCTCTCGTCGCCTACCCCAATTAACTACCTAACTACATCGTTGAGCGGGGATAAATAGACAAATTGGCGAGCATTTATATTTCATCCTATTTCGTAACCAAGCGAGTTGTTCGTCTAGGCGTCATTCCTGAACACAAATCACCTCGACTTAACGGGTCGATCAAGCTCTCTATATCCTCTGGTCTATCTAACCTCTCCTTTTCCGATTTTAAGGTTAAACAATAAATTTATCTCTAGATGGCCAGTCAAGAAATACTAAAACAAGAATATAGAAGTAACTTATTATGACAACCAAGAATTAATTCATAAAGCCTTTAATAATCAACAATCTATTCGTAGCTACAGCCCCAGAACTAGGGCGTTTAGCCACTCATGCTATTCGAAAACCACAAGATACAATTGTTCATGAGATTTTCGAAAAATAGAAGAGTTAGAAGATCAAAACCTATTACACGTAGACACTTGCTCTTGCACACAAACTAAAAAGTCCCCCCTATAATAGAACCCAAGGGGTCTATTTATAAGTTTAGGAAAATTGGAGACAATATCTACTTCAACTAGGAATCCTTTTTTTAAACACTTTTAAGCAGGAAAAATCGGGATCCCACTGGCGTATCGCGCCTATCATCGCGCCCAAAACTCGCCTCTGAATTTGGGCCTTGGCGCGTCGCGCCTCTCAGAGCGCCTGAGAGGCCTCTCTGAATTTTGGCCCTTGGCGCCTCGCGCCTAGCAGTGCGCCTGGCTCTTCATCCTTAGCCGTTTTTCATGCTCTTTTACATCTCTTTTCTTCAAGTTGACTCCAATTACCTTAAGAGTTCTGAAACAACTAATCATGTGTGTAAGTGCACAATCATCACAAGTTACACAAAAAATTAAGCTAATGACTAGAGATCATCCTTCAATCTAATCGACTCATGGGCAAATATTGACAACTTAGGCATATAAATATGCCTAAGATCACCACCCCACACTTAGAACTTTGTTTGTCCTCAAACAATCTCTAGACTATCAACTCTTTTTCACAACCCTTGGACTTATCAACCCACCTCAAAATCAACCAAACATTTTCAATCATGATCTTGTAGTTCATAATGGATGCAACAATTCACAAATTTACACCAAGTACAACACATGCTCAAAGAATGACCCTTTTTTTTTCGGGCTAATGCAAACTCATACAAACACATCAATTAGATAATCGTATACATGCCATGAATCCCCTCACTTGTTCTTGTTTAGTAAAGCCTTTCACTCAAACAACTTGCAATATCAACAAGGCCAATTTTTCAAACAATCAACTCACCCTCACAAAATAAGTTCTTACTTTTCTCAACATACCATAAGCTTGCCAATAGTGTATTATTACTTTCACATCTATTTCTCAAGGAATCAAGAGGACTTTCATTTGGTTGTAATGTCGGCTTAAGGTAAGGGAGGGAATATCTAAAAATCATTTTAGTGACTACACCTCCTTAATGCACATGTCATTATTTTGCCAACAATCTCCTTTATAACTTTTCTTTCCTCCTAGTACACACTTCATGACTATTTACCCCTTTTATTTCTCCATATTTGCCCTTCATTTTTTTTTATATATATGCCTTTGCACTAGCCACTCAAACTCTAGATTTTAACATCCGAGTATGATACACATTATCCTTGATAGGATCAGGGCCAATGTTTCGAGCATAGTTCTAAATTAGTCACCCTCAATTTTAGTCGAGGTGCACATTGTCACTAAGGACCACAGACAAAATAGAATTTCCTTTTCCACACAATGTAGCATTTCACCCTTAGCTATATCAACCAACAATTTTCAACCCTTATTCTTTAACATAGTGCATTAAGGATTTTCATAGGATCAAAAGACTTGGTATCAACAAACGGGTTTTGGCTTATCATGTGGTTTATCAATAAACAAGGCTAAAGGCTCAATGGGGCTTCACTAGGGATAATTTCAATGGTAAGCATACAAGTAGATTTAAGAATTGGCTATTTCAAAGGAACGCCTCAATCACATTCCCTAAGTCATACAAGCTACTAATTTGACATACACAAGGCAAGTTCTAGATATCAAGTTAAGCAAAAACAAATCAATTCTCACCATTCATGGCATCATGACACATATAAGAATATATCAACTAGCATGCTCCTACAATTTGCATTACGGTATCATTACACAATTAAGCCCTTTATTTTCTTATTTTGAGTCAAAACTAAGAATACATGCTTGTTACAAGTTTAACACTCTATTGCACTTTTCCACTTGTGACTACCCATGACGTTTGACTGACTTTTTCGGACATAGTTTCAAAAGGCCAAGGTTGGTTTCTCAATCCTACTCTTCTATGTGACTTATTTTCCCTTAGGACGGTTGTCATCCATCCATCATTGGGAACTGTCACTCCTATGACGACTCTAAGACTCAATAAAGCAATAAACTAGTCCTAGTCGGTTCAAAGGGACAATCCTCAGTAAAAGTACTGAAAACAAACGCTGAGGAACCCAAAATAAAAAAAATTAAAAATTAAACTAAAAACTACCACTAGACTCGATAAAGCAGTAAGCATCTATATACAACAGAGACATATTACCCCACCCTACACTTTAAAAATAAGCACCGTCCTTAATGCACAATTAAAGCAAAGTATAGAGTTAGGAATACTCCCTCGGGCCTCTAGGCCTCGTCGTCACCGCCATCGAACACCATTAAGGCATTCGCCTCCTCATCCACAACATCATCCTCATCATCATCCCTAGCTTCATCCGCAGTAGCCTCATCATCATCTAAAGGCTCCATAAAAGCGGGACCAGACCTGCACAGAAAGGCTGCACTCTCGATCAACAAATAGCGATCTGCCAAGGTCTCCATTTCCTCGTCAGTAATCGGACGTCCTCCTATCCGCAACTGCAGCTCGACCATACCGAACATTCTTGCCATGACGCTGTCATCACAGACTTGCCTTTCTTGAGCATATAAGACAGGTCCATGAGACGTGTCTAGTGCTTTTGTTTAGGTTACATCAACTAATTTACCCGTTAGATCTGGGTGATAAGCAATGGTCATGTCCACTGTTTCCTCTTCAATACCTTCAGCCCTCAAAAAACGGGTGATCAACCCCCCGTAACAGAATCTCCACCTCAAATTATTCCTAAATTTCATCATATTTTGCCTCAGGATTGCCCCAACATTAATGGGCATTCCCTTCATCAGCATATAGACTAACACCACCCTATCTCTTGTCACATCAATTAAATGTTTGGAAGGTAACAAGACACTACACACTATCTTCACCCATACCCTAGCAACCTGATTAAAATTAGCAAAATGGAGGGTATTATGCCTCCCAGTATCCTTACTCCGCTCCCACCTAGCAGTCGAATCAACCCCACACAAGGTATGTCGGATATCCCTATAAGGAGGTTCATCCTTCAAGCTATTAAACTCATCAGGGTCACAATTCGGGGTTCCTAACAACTCATTCAGAATTTGGGCAGAAAACTTGACATCTTTCCCCCCTAACAGGCACAATTTTATATTTTGTTTCAGTTAGCCAATTAGCATAAAATTTTCTCACTAACGTCAAATTGCAATCTCCCGAATTGTCAAATATAAACCTCAGTCCCAACTCAATCACAGACTGATATATAACAGGAAATTGCGACTACAACCTTACCTTATTCACAAATTCGTCGCCCATATACTTCTCCTCTTATTGACATGCGAACCATTCCTAGCCATACCTTTGCACAACCTTTTTGCCAAATTTTTGTACCGGTTCCCGGGCACTAGAGGACTCAAAAGTTTCACCCTTTCTATTTCGCTTGGAACCCGCCACATTTTTGGCTTTTGGAGCCATCTCAATCTGTTAAGAAAAGAAAACTAAAGAAAAGAAGAAAAAAATTAGAACAGGAAGGGAGAGGGTCGGGTTTGGGCAGTGGGGAGGGAGAAGAAGAAAGAAAAAAAGAAAAGTATGGAGAATGGGTAAAGTTGAAGTGAAAGAGAAGTGGGTGGAGTGGATATGTGGTTTTATAGGAGGAGGATGGTTAGGGAAGGGTTTAGTTGTGAGTTTAATGAAGGAAGGAGAAGAGTTGGTGTAGTTAATGGAGGTTTGGTAATGGGGAAAGTGAGAATTTGAAAAGGGAGGATGATAAGAGTTGGAGAGGATTTGGGGTGTTGGGTCGGTTGAAATGAGAGAATGAGAGAATTGGGGCTTTAAGGGGTGGGACGGGTTAAATCCGGGTCGAAACCCGAATAAAAAAAATTCTGGGCATTGGGGCAATGGGAGGGGCGACGCGCCTCTCAGCGCGCCTGAGATGGCGTTCTGACGTGCGATGCCAGGAGCGGCACGCCAATCAGCGCGCCTGAGATAGCGCTCTGACGTTTGACGTCAGGCGCGGCGCGCCAACCAGTGCGCCTGACTCTAACTATTTTTTTTTGCACTATTACAAGCTAAGTTACAAATAATGAAAAAAAAAATCCTATTTAGCTAAAACTAACCTTTATTCTAAAAATTTAAACTATGCTAATTTTTTTTTTTCAAGAATTCAAAGACGAACTATCCATCTATTACATATTTTCATGGGTTGCCTCCTATGTAGCGCTTGATTTAACGTCGCGGCACGACGCAACTTGGATCATTCATCATTTAGCTCAAAAGCTTCTTGATCACGATCTGAATCCTCACCGAAATAATGTTTCACCCTCTGCCCATTGACCAAGAATGTAAGGCTAGTCTTACCTTTAAGTTCAACAACCCTATGTTGTGTCATTCTGACCACTTCAAAAGGACCACTCCACTTCGACCTTAGTTTTCCCGGGAATAACCTTAGTCTAGAGTTAAAGAGTAGTACCTTAGCTACTATGTGCTTGTCATGCCACCTCTTCGTCTTTTCTTTGTAAAGCTTGGCATTCTCATATGCGTGGAGCCTAAACTCCTCAAGTTCATGTAACTGATTCACTCTCTTTTTATCGGCTAGCTCGGGGTCTAAGTTCAACTTCTTGATTGCCCAATATGCTTGATGTTCTAATTCCGTCGGAAGGTGACATGCTTTCCCAAATACTATGTGATATGAAGAAGTCCCTAATGGTGTCTTATATGCAGTCATATATGCCCACAATGCATCATCTAGTTTATCAGACCAATCCTTCCTTTGTGTATTTACCGTTTGCTGCAAAATTTGCTTCACCTCTCTATTTGAAACCTCCACTTGGCCACTCATTTGAGGATGGTAAGCTGTAGCAACCTTATGACGAATACCATACTTAGCAAGAAGATTCTTAACAAGATGGTTAATGAAATGCTTACCTCCATCACTTATAATTTCCCTTGGAGTGCCAAAGCGAGTGAAGATGTGCTTCTTGATGAACTTTATCACCACCCTTAAATCATTGGAAGGAAGAGCTACAGCCTCCACCCATTTACTAACATAATCCACAACAACAAGAATGTATTGGTTTCCACTAGATGGTGGGAAGGGACCCATGAAGTTAATACCCCACACATTAAAGATTTCCACCTCTAAAATGTCACTTAGCGGCATCTCATGTCTTCTTGAAATAGTACCCAACCTTTGACATTTATCACAACCCTTCACAAAAGCAATAAAATCTTTAAATAACAAGGGCCAAAAGAAACCAGATTGTAGTACCTTATGAGCAGTGCGCTCTCCTCTATGGTGACCTCCATATGGGCTAGCATGACAACTTTCGAGCACTTTGTGAACCTCAGATTCCAGAATGCACCTTCTCACTACCCGATCTACGCCTTGCTTGAACAAGAATGGTTCATCCTAAATGTAGAACTTGGCATCATGATTGAGCTTTTTCTTTTGTTGGGTGGTTGCACCCGGAGGATAATCACCACTTACTATAAAATTCACAATGTCTGCATACCATGGTACTTGAGAGATATCTAATGCCATCAATTGATCATCCAAAAACTCTTCCCGGATTTTCTTACTTTCATTCACATGTGAAAAATCCTCCAACCTAGATAAGTGATCTGCTATTTGATTCTCAGTACCTTTCCTATCTTTGATCTCAAGGTCAAATTCTTGGAGAAGCAATATCCATCGAATCAACCTTGGTTTAACATCCTTCTTGTTGAATAGGTACCTAATAGCTGCATGGTCAGTAAAAACAATAACTTTAGTACCTACCAAATATGATCTGAACTTGTTGAAGGCGAACACTAGGGCCAACATCTCCTTCTCAGTCTCTGTGTAATTAGCTTGTGTAGAGTCAAGGGTCTTGCTTGCATAATAGATCGAGTGGAACACTTTATTCTTTCTTTGTCCCAACACTGCACCCACTGCTACGTCGCTTGCATCACATATGAGTTCAAATGGTAATTCCCAATCAGGAGCAATTAAGATGGGAGCTTCAATTAAGTTCCTCTTCAACATCTCAAAAGCGTTTAAGCACATCTCATCAAAGTCAAACTTCACCTCCTTCTTCAAGAGACTGCACATAGGTCTTGCAATCTTGGAAAAATCCTTGATGAATCGCCTGTAAAAACCTGCATGACCAAGAAAACTACGCACACCTTTTACAGAAATGGGAGGGGGCAATTTCTCAATAACTTCTACCTTGGCCTTATCAACCTCCAAACCAGATTTAGACACCTTGTGTCCCAATACTATCCCCCCTCTCTTACAAAAAAATGACACTTTTCCTAGTTTAGAACTAAGTTAGTGTCCTCACATCTAGAAAGTACTTTATCAAGATTTCGGAGACATACCTCAAAAGACTTCCCAAAGACGGAGAAATCATCCATGAACACCTCTACAAAGTCTTCCACCATATCATGAAAAATGGCCATCATACACCTTTAAAACGTCGTCGGTGCATTGCAAAGTCCGAATGGCATGCGTTTGAAAGCATAGGTACCATATGGACAAGTGAACGTGGTCTTTTCCTGATCCTCGGGTGCAATCAAGATCTGGTTGTAACCGGAATACCCATCTAAGAAACAATAGTACTCCTGCCCTGCTAGTCGGTCAAGCATCTGATCAATGAAGGGAACGGGGTAGTGATCTTTTCGGGTAGCATCATTTAGTTTCCGGTAATCCATGCAAATTCTCTACCCGGTCACTGTTCTAGTAGGAATCAACTCATTCTTTTCATTCCTTACCACTGTCATACCTCCCTTCATGGGAACACATTGTACCGGACTTACCCACTTACTATCAAAGATTGGGTACACAATTCCAACATCTAGCCACTTTATTACCTCTTTTCTCACAATTTCTTTCATCAAAGGATTTAGTCGACGTTGATGTTGTGCACTTGGTTTGTGATCCTCTTCCATGTAGATTATGTGCATACATAACGCCGGATTAATCCCATAAATGTCAACCATTTTCCATCCAATAGCTTTCTTTCTCCGCTTTAAGATCCGCAATGCCGCTCCAACCTGTATTTCAGACAACTCTGCAGAAAGTATAGCATGCAAAGTTTCATTAGTACCCAAAAATGCATACCTGAGGTGAGCCTACAGTGTTTTCAGTTCCAGTTTTGGGGCTTCCTCAATGGAGGGTTTGGGTGGTGGCCCTAGCTCACGCTCTAATGGATCCACTCTCCGCTTGTGAGGCTCCACAAGTGCCAGATTCAGACATGTTTCTATCTCTTGAGCCTCAGTGTCTTCATCTCTCTTATGACCTATTGACACTCTTTCTAAGGGGACTTTGGGCACAACTAATTGTGACTGTACTATGCGATCAACCACAGTAATTGCAGACAACTCTTCATAAATAGTAGGCAATTTTAGAGCGCGGTAAACATCAAATACCTCTACCTTATCATGTGCCCTCATGGTTAATTGACCAGCTGCTACATCAATCAATGCCCTACCTGTGGCTAACAAAGGACGTCCCAAAATGAAAGGAACTTCAGGATCGGGTTCAAAGTCTAAGACCACAAATCTACCAGAAAAATCAATGAACCTACTTGCACTAACACATTTTCTACCACCCCATTTGGCTTAGCAATGGATCTATCAGCAAGTTGGAGAATAACAGTGGTTCGTTTTGGACTTCCCAACCCAAGCTTTAGATACAAGGTAAGGGCATCAAATTTATACTTGCCCCCAAATCACACAACCCCCGGGCATGAACACTTTGCCTAATTGTAATCTACACAGTAAAACTTCTTTTAACTTTTTGGGCAGTCTGTTTTGAATCCTTGAGCTGCACTCCTCTGTAAGTGCTACGGTTTCATATTCTGTGAGCCTCCTCTTGCTAGCCACAATGTCTTTCATGTATTTGGCATACTTTGGGATACCCTGCAAAATGTCAACCAAAGGTAGATTAATGTGAACCTTTTTAAGGAGAGAGAGAAACTTACCGAAGCATTTATCTTCATTCTTCTTTTTTAGCCTTTGTGGAAATGAAGGTGGTAATTTCTTTTGAGGAACGGGTACTTCAACATTGGAGTTTTGTACTACATCTTCTACCTTCTTTTCTTTGTTACTTAACTCAGTGTCTCTCTTCTTTGGAGCTAGTTCCTCTAATTGCAGCCCACTTCTAGTACTTACCGCATGAATTGCTTTAGGTTGGGCTCAATATCACCGGGCAGCCCACCTTGGGGACGCAAGTTCAAAGAATTAGCCACTTGCGCAACTTGTTTCTCTAAACTCATTTGGGACATCTGGATGTTTCTAATGTTCTCATCCTGCTTATCTATTCTAGCATTTAATTTGGTCCCTATTTCACTCATGAGCTTTTGGTGTAGGTCTTCATTGGTCATCCCCCATTTTGGTCCACTAAAATTTGAGCCTTTGTTAGGATTGTAGTACTGTTGCCCAGCCCCTTGAGAATGGTATTGGTTAACCCCTTATGCCTGATTTTGGTTTTGGTTCCCACCCCATGAGAAGTTAGGATGGTTCTTCCAACTAGGGTTGTAAGTGTTACAATAATTTTGTTGCACTCCACCCCTTTGCGCATTACCCACATAGTTTACGAAATCCGGGTTTGCCTCACATTGCTCAGTTTCATGAGTTCCACTACCACATACCTCACACCAATTTGCTGCTTGTTGTACTACGTTTACCGGAGCCTGATTTAGAGCCATTTGTTTAAATTGCAATGTAATGTTATGTTGCATTGCATCTAATTTGGCATTTATGGCAGTAGCTTGGTATATATCTAAGATCCATGCAGCCTTTTGGGTTGGGGTTCTAGACATTTCCCCCTCATACCCTTGGTTTCCTTCAGAAAGTTTATCGAGTAAAGCGAAGAACTCTTCACTTGTTATGGATAGAGACTGTCCACCTGCTGCACTATTAAGAAGAGCACATGCATTATAGTCTAAACCCTCAAAGAAAGTGTGAGCAAGTACCTCATTGGTTTGCATATGGTGTGGGCAAGCATTTAACATTTGTTTGAAACGCTCCCATGCTTGGTACATGTCCTCCCCTTGCTTTTGAACAAAGTTTATTATCTCACCCCTCAGCTTGGCGGTTTTCTTAGATGGGAAAAATCAACTCAAGAACTTCTTTGCTAGATCATCCCAAATAGTGATGGAGTTTGGTGGCTCAGAGTCTATCCAACGCCTTGCAGCTCCTAACAATGACTATGGGAACAAAGTCAACCTTACATAGTCTGATGAGACTCCAATTGGGATGTATGTATTGGTAATGTCTATGAATGCCCTAAGATGGATTTGAGGATCCTCATGGGGGAGACCAGTGAATTGCCCATTAGAATGGAGGATATGTACCATGCTCTGTTTTAGTTCAAATCTACCCCCGGTGGAGGTTTCCTAATGCTAGATGCCAAATTGGCTGTGAGTGAGACTGCCACCTCACAGGCTGGTCTTGCAGGTACGACAAACGGTGCTCCTTGGTTATTCGGGTTCCTTTGGTTATTCACGTTTTCCGGGTTATTCAAGTTGTCTTGATTCTCATCATCAATGTTTTCCGGAATACCTAAACCCAATTCTCCTCGTCCTAGATTCATTTTTCTGCGCTGTCGTAGAACTCTTTCAGGTTCGTTGTAAGGTTCGACAAGATCCTTTCCGAGCCAGACCTGAAAATCAAGTGCCTGCAATACACAAGCTAAGATCAAGTAATTAATACCTGAATATTCTAATTGTAGACTTAAGAAGATTGAATATAAATCAATTTCTAAGTCCCCGGCAGTGGCATCAAAAACTTGTTGCTCCCCAGTATACACGCAAGTGTACGTGTTCGCGCAAGTAATATAGATTCTTTAAGAAACGAGTTATCATTCCCAAGGGACTTATGATCAATTTATATTCACTTAATTCTACAACTAAAAGTAAAAAATAATCTTTTCAAGAGTTGATGATTTATTGTTTATCTACTAAAAGTTATGCACTAATTGAAAATAACTAATTGTGAAAGACTTTGATATAATGTTTCAAGGAAGTTAAAAGAAATTCCAGGGCTGCATCATATACTGAATATCATGTATCATATTATTGGCATAGAACTAATTTCAGTTGTCAAGTTATTGGCTTATAGGGTTAATTATATGAGTCGGGCTATACATCTCTCGTCGCCTACCCCAATTAACTACCTACCTACATCGTTGAGCGGGGATAAATAGACTAAATGACGAGCATTTATATTTCATCCTATTTCGTAACCAAGCGAGTTGTTCGTCCGGGAGTCACTCCTGAACACAAATCTCCTCGACTTAACGGGTCGATCAAGCTCTTTATATCATCTGGTTTATCTAACCTCTCCTCTCCAGATTTTAAGGTTAAACAATAAATTTATCTCTAGATGGCCAGTCAAGAAATACTAAAACAAGAATATATAAGTAACTTATAATGACAACCAAGAATTAATTCATAAAGCCTTTAATAATCAACAATCTATTCGTAGCTACAGCCCCAGAACTAGGGCATTTAGCCACTCATTCTATTCGAAAACCACAAGATATAATTGTTCATGAGATTTCTGGAAAATAGAAGAGTTAGAAGATCAAAACCTATAACAAACGTAGACACTTGCTCTTGCACACAAACTAAAAAGTCCCCCCCCCCTATAATAGAACCCAAGGGGTTTATTTATAAGTTTAGGAAAATTGGAGACAAAATCTACTTCAACTAGGAATCCTTTTTTTTTAACACTTTTAAGCTGGAAAAGTCGGGATCCCACTGGTGTATCGCGCCCAAAACTCGCCTCTGAATTTTACACCTTGGCGCGTCGCACCTCTCAGAGCGCATGAGAAAGGCCTCTGAATTTTGGGCCTTGGCGCGTCGCACCTCTCGGAGCGCCTGAGAGGCCTCTCTGAATTTTGGCCCTTGGCGCCTCGCGCCTAGCAGTACGCCTGGCCCTGGGGCCTTCATCCTTAGCCGTTTTTCATGCTCTTTTACATCTCTTTTCTTCAAGTTGACTCCAATTCCCTTAAGAGTTCCTGAAACAACTAATCATATGTGTAAGTGCACAATCATCACAAGTTACACCAAAAATTAAGCTAATGACTAGAGATCATCCTTCAATCTAATCGACTCATGGGCAAATATTGACAACTTAGGCATATAAATATGCCTAAGATCAGCAGTCATAGTTCAAGTCTGAGACCACTATTGACTCTGGAGTAAAGATTATTGTTTTACTAAGTGAAGGTTCAATGCAGAGCACACCTTCATTATGCATAATAGTCTACCTTCAACTAAGTTGTGAATAATTCTCTTATCTTAATATTAAAATGAGTGGGGGATTGTTGGTGTGACATTTTAATATTAATAAAAATATATTATATGTCACATTATATATCATGGTATATCTATTGGTGGACATTACATTGGTGCCTATTTACTCTCATCAATTGTGGAAGAAAGTGGTCATTAGTTTTTAGTAACTTGTGTAACCACCAACTCTTCATTTCATCCATTATTCTATCTTTATGTCTTGTAACTTATGTAACATTTGAGCCATTTATTTGGCAAATTTACTATCCACTATCTTTGTATTCATTGCAAGGAAGAATTCATCACCTATAAGTAGTGTGGTCTTCCTTTGTGTTGTGAGATAAGAAGAAACAAGAGAAGTACAAGAAAATATAGAATGAAAAAGATGAGTAGTATTTTATAGTGTTTATATTTAGATTAGTGTAGTAGTGAAAGAGAGAGTTGAGACAAAAAATAATATTCTAAGTCTTCAACTATATTCACTATATACAAAAGAGAATATTTATATGTTGAAGGAAGGTGTTCTTTTGTGGAGCTTTGGACTCTTCAACTAATCCGGAGTTGCTTGAGTTGTACATGTTGTTGGGCTGTTGTATCCTGCAAGGGACAAGTCAAGAGTATTACTGCTAGATCGGTGTAGATTATGCCGCAGTGGGCTTGAATCTCCTTAAAGAGAGCGAGATATTCGTGCCTCAGCCTAAATATTTGTTTATTCATTTTTGTCATTTTATTTTCAACTGTAATATTTTGTATTTGTGGTATATTACACCAACATCTCCTATCTGTTATACTCGAGCCAAGGGTTCTCTAGAAACAACCACTTTACCTTCACTCAATAGGAATATAATATGCGTACATTCTACCCTCCCCATATCCTACTTGTGAAATTTCACTGAATATATTGTTATTGTTTATCCTATATGATATATTCTTTTTGTTCAATCAATTTTGTTGAGATACTAATTGAAGGTTCTATAAAGTTTGAACGAGTTAAAATCGAGGATGAATATCATAAAGAGTTTAGTCATCTTAGCTAGCAAAAAATAACTCAATTCTCAACATGTAAAATTTTGAATTATTTTTTCATTTGTTCCTTTTTATTAAAATTTTAAATTAACAAATTAAACTAAAATCAATTTCTTTCTTTTTCAGAGAGTTAGTTGATGATTCCATTGAAATTTTTATTTTTCTTATAACATTATTTGATATAGTTATAGTTAATCAATTTAAGCTATCTAAGTATGTTAAAATAGATCCAACTTGTTAATCATTTAACTTTGTTGTGTCCGAGCTGCCTTATTAATCTATTTATTCAAACTTTTACGGATTAGATAAATTACACATGTTTAAACTACATTTGAAACCTTTTATTTTAAGGATATACTACCTTATTAGACATACATTACTACTATATATACTAATATTATCTTTACTTTCAAACAATTACATATATTATCACTTTTAATATTTTATACCATATATTAATATATTATTTGAAGATACAATTAGATTATTAGATACCCACATACCTTAAAACTAGGATTGATTAATTATCTGCTTAATTAACTCTTTCACTCCAAATCAATCACTATCTCTTAATTTTCCCCTCCCATATTTATCACTCAATTATGTCTCCTCCTTTATGATTCAGGAATTTCATCGTACAATTTCATTCCAACAACAGCTAATCTACTCTCTTCTTCTCAAGATATCATCACCATGGCCGACAAATTCTCCTGAACCCAAATATTATTCTGTATTGTTCATTTATAACTAGATCAAATCAAAGTAACTGCTACAGAGAAAACTTTAATTCAGAGTGGGTCTTGATTGTTTGTCTCCGAAAGAAATGGATCTTAGTTTTGATTATGTTATGCCACAACGCAAAAG
>JAJOOR010007558.1:0-22937 GCA_036250505.1 Solanum acaule | reverse complement strand
TTCCATGGTTGCAGTGTTCGTGTTTCCAATGAGCTAGGAGCTGGTCGTCCAAAAGCTGCAAAGTTCTCAGTAGTAGTTGCTGTAATTACATCAACTCTTGTTGGAGTTGTATTTACAGCTGCTGTAATTGCTACTAAGAACTATTACCCGAGATTGTTTTCTGATAAACCTGAAGTCATACATGAGACATCTAAGTTGGCATACTTCTTAGCTGCTACTATCTTTCTAATGAGCATCCAACCTATACTTCATGGTAATCAAAATTCATCCCAAATGTTGAAAAATAGTTGTAGTGCTAAGTTATTTGAACGAACATTTCTTGTGCAAGTGCAGGGGTAGCAGTTGGTGCTGGATGGCAATATTCAGTCGCGATTATAAACATCGTTTGCTACTATATGGTTGGGCTTCCATTAGGTGCTTGTCTTGGTTACATTGCCAATACTGGTGTTAAGGGAATTTGGACAGGAATGCTCGTTGGTACCCTGCTTCAAACAATAGTTTTGACGTTCAAAATGTGGAAAGCTAATTGGCGAAAAGAGGTTTGAAAGTTTACAAATCTGAAATTTGATCCATTAACTAGACAATTTATTTCGGGAATGTGAATGTATACTTTATCTGGTGCAGGCAATTCATGCTGAAGAACGCATCAGAACATATGGCGATCAGCCTTCTCAAGATGAGATTGAGCATATTGGTTCGCGTAGTACCTCGCCTCTGCAATAAACAAAGTAGATCATAACAGAATCGGATAGGTATATAGTATAGTAAAACTGGAAAATTTTGCATTAGAATTGTTTAGGACTGCAACAAAAATTTGGTCACAATGGACCTGATTGCGCAAGTCTTGTATTTTCGTACTTACAATTTTTGGTGTTTACCAAACGCGATGAAGATGTAAAGAATTGAACTCTGTTACTTCCTAAATAAATTGTGTTTGCTGCCAAAGGGGAGCGAGGTGGGGGTTCGTGAGTTGGAAGAATCAGTAGCTTTTATTTTCTGTAGTTCTTGTATTTGTACTAGAAGACTAAATAAATATATATGTATATTAATTTGTGAACTTCTAACAAAATTGATAGATGGTTTAGTGGTAAGGAAATATTTTTCATGCTAGAGTTGTGGGTTCAAAACCCCAAACTCTTTTTTTAAAAAAGAAATTTAGAACTCTTAATTTCTACATAGAGATAGTGGTCTTTATATATCATTCCATGAAGGTTGAAGATATGTCAAATATGACGATTATTCAATCCCGATATCTATCAACTCTAGATGCTTCTCCATCTATCATTTTCTTTGAGTTCATGCAGATTTTTCATTTAAGGGAAAAGAAAGGGTAGATTAAATAAAATTAACCTATGTATTTATTGGTTACTAATTTAAAAGTCCTAGAATTTGAAAAGCCAAAGTTAAGAAAATGAAAATACAAATTATAGGAATGGCAGACATTAATATGTGATCTACTAGCATTTATGAGAATTTACAAAATTCAAAATGCTGGTAATCTAGTCAAAGACTATATAAATCCTTGTCAATTAGTATTATTTGCCCTTTATTTATGTTAGGGCTCTATATAACATCATTCAAGAAGTAAACTACCACTAAGATTTATTTATTTTAATTGATGAACAGAGTTAATTGCCCTTTCAACAAATTATAAGGTCAGATACCTGTTATTTCAAAGCTTTTATTAAAAATTTTAAATGCAATTTTTTGCTCTTTGTTGATAATTTTGTTTGTTAAATATACTTTTGACAGTTTGAATTTTTTTTTTTTACTGAGTTAAGATCTGATGTTATAAAAGTTTTCCCTAGTAACATTGCTGGATTCCCCTCACTGCAGTACTTTTTATTATTGTATTATTTTCTCATAGGATGTTAGAGTACAAAGTTTTCCCAAATAAAAAGACGTGTTACTTTTTAAACTTTGTTCCAAATTAAAATTAAACAAATAAATTGAAACGGATCGAATAGTTTGATAGAGAGATGATATGAGTCATTGCTTAGATAGAATTGAATCTACACTTCTAGAAGTAAATAAAGATTTGTTTCCTTATTTATTTTTTTATGAAAGGAAATTAATACGAGAATAAGAACATAGAAGTAAACAAGCCTGACCAAATATTTTCGTATTTTAAGGAATATATTTCTTTGGAAAAAAGACTATTAAAACTTCTGTAGAGAAAAAGATAGATCTGCCTACATAAAATCATGGACAATTTAAATATTTGACAGATCAATTTGCAGTACTAAACATGTACTCACTCCGTTCCAATTTCAAGTATTTTAGTTTGACTAAATAGGAAATTTAAGAAATAAAGAAATAGTACTTTTAAATTATGTGATTGTAAATTAAAGATGTGTGTAGTCATTAAGTCTTGTGGTCATAAACTTGGTAGGTAAAATATTGGAATTGAAAAACTTAATAAAAATTTGAAAGAAAAAAAAAACACTCTCTTCGAAACAAACAAAAAAGTAAAGTAAGGGACGACAAATACTAATTAATTTGGTTGTTGCGGAGATAGATGTCAAATTACTTAATATATCTGCGGTAGAAACGTACACACAACTCTGTATTTAAGAATAACTCTGTACACACAACTCTTTCAAAAAAAATTGATAAAATGGAGGAACCGATTAAAAGCTAAGGCGAATCCAGAATCTGGATTTTGAATGTATGTGATTATATTGTACGTATACATCTGAATAATTTTGTATGGTACATTGAAGTGTTGCAAGAGCATCAGGTATGAAATTATGGAAGAAAGCAATGTACTTTGGTTATAGAAAACAAATAGCAAAGAAATGGATAGATGAATTCAAAAAAGTATGGCACATAGCAGGACCAGCAATTATAACTTCAGTTTCTGTATTCTCTTTGGACTGTGTAACTGCTGCCTTTGCTGGTCAACTTGGAAAACTTGAGCTTGCTGCAGTCTCTGAAGTTCAAAATGTTCTACTATGCTTTGTAATTGGAATAATGGTATGTTCGACCTCAAAACAATGAATTCAGTTGAACTCACACAACTGATTGATTCAAATTTCGTGTTGAATTCTATGATATTAGTTAGGATTAGGAAGTGCACTCGAGACGCTTTGTGGTCAAGCAGTTGGTGCAGGGGAATACAACATGCTTGGAATTTACTTGCAAAGATCATGGATTATCAGTATAGTGGCAGCATTGCTATTGACACCGACTTATTTCTTCGCATCTCAAATACTGAAGCTCCTACATCAAGATCCAGAAATATCTTATCTATGTGGTAAATTTGCAATTTGGATAATTCCTCAAATATTTGCAAGTGCATTGCACTATCCTACAGAGAAATTCCTTCAAGCTCAGAGCAAAGTTTGGTTTATGGCTTTTAGTTCAATGTTGACATTGGCAATTCATGTGTTGTTGAATTGGATTTTTGTGACAAAGTTGAGTATGGGACTTGTTGGTGCTGCAATTGCTGGGAATATATCTTTTTGGATTTTGGTTGTGGCGAAGATTATTTATATTGTTTGTGGTTGGTTTCCTGAGGCATGGACTGGTTTTTCATTTTTGGCTTTTAAGTCATTAACCAAATTCTTGAGGCTCTCAGTTTCCTCAGCTATAATGTTATGGTAAGTGTGGTGAATGACTACAAATTCATATGTTGCTCGGACTCTCCAAAAATGTTGCCCCCATACATTTTTGAAGGACTCGACGAGCACTTGTTCACATTTATGAAGAGTCCGAGCAACATAGACAAATTCAGTTTCAATAGTGTGTTACATACTCTGAATCAAATTTTTTTCCCTGACGAATGAATCTAATGATGGCAGTTTAGAGGTATGGTACTTCACAGGAGTGATCTTAGTTGTAGGAGGCTTGAAGGATGCTGAAGTTGCTGTTGACTCACTATCAATCTGGTAAAATATATTCCATAAATTCATTCATTCGGAGGAATCTTAATTTGTAGCTCAGACCTGAACTTTCAGCTTATTGATGAGGTTCAATTCCCGATTTCCCCATTTGCAATCCCCCTTGTTTTAAGCATTCTGAATCCTTAGTACTTTTTTTTGGAATATTGCAGCATCAATATGCAAGTATGGGCACTTATGTTTATCTTTGGTTTCACTATATCAGCCAGGTTAGCAGTTTCAAACAAGCATCTTTTTTCTTATAAAAATTGATATTAGTAATTTGGCTAAATATTATGTTTCACATACCAGTGTGAGAGTTTCAAATGAACTAGGGGCCGGAAATCCAAAAGGTGCAAAATTCACAATTGGAGTCAATGTCTTGATAGCAACAATATTTGGAGTTCTTTTTTCAGTTATCATATTGACCACAAGAAGACAGTTTCCAAGAATGTTCTCAAATGAGCCAAAGGTTATAAGTGAAACATCCAAGTTGGGCTATATTCTTGCATTAACCATCTTCATTAACAGCATCCAAACTGTTCTCCATGGTATGTATTTTTTTACCTCACATTAAATTTACCAACTACAACAGTAAAGTCAGATATTGAAATCATTTTGTAGGGGTAGCAATTGGTGCAGGATGGCAATTTCTAGTGGCCTTTGTAAACTTTGGATGTTATTATGGTTTGGGTTTGCCATTAGGAGCACTTCTTGGGTACAAGTTTAAACTTGGTGTACAAGGGGTATGGTATGCAATGCTTGGTGGAAGCTTGCTTCAAACAATCATCATACTTGTCATTATTGGTCGAACCAATTGGCAGAAAGAGGTAATTAACATCGAGTTTACTGTAATAATAGCTATCTGAAGGGACAATGTAACTGCATTGATAGTGTAAATCTAAGAAATCACATAATTGCAGGCAGTTCAAGCTGAGATAAGAGTGAAGACATGGGGTGGACCAACAGAGACTCAGCAAGATTCGTGATGACGTGGCATTTTATTTTATTTTAATATATGATATAAAACCATTAATACTCAATTTTAGGACAAGTCAGCAGACTTTTCAAGTTAACAAAAGTATACTTAAGATTCTTTTTCCCACAAAAAAAATGGGGGAAGGTGTCTTTTTCTCCATTTTTTTGGCTAAGTATACAATAAACTTTTGGATTAGACTTTGATCAAATGAATATGTGTTTCAAATGGCTCTTGGTCCAAACAGGTGATTAATTCATTTTTCTTATGGGATGACTAACGAAAATATCTTCTCTCAAAATATTTAAGAATTAGGCATAAATTACTAACACGACTTTGCGTCATTTGTATTAAGAAAAATTAGAGAGAAATTTCAAACTTCAATCAAATTTTGTATACGAAAACAGGCAGTCATAAAAATTATATCAACTAGTAATCTTCTCATTCTAAGAAGTTCATATTACTGTATCTAAAAAGGGACTCACCGGCAAATTGACATTGATTCTGGCAAGGCTACAGAGAGCTGGACAGCGGCATATTAATATTAAAAAACGTGAGTTATACATCTACAAGAACATGTTATTTAGCATAGTTGAGCTAGCACATACAGCATATCCTACATTTTTTTAAAAAAAAATTTTGGGTGGAAACAAATTGCAGCAATCCTATTATCTTGAAGCTCCAATCTTGTTTAGGCCAATTATAAGGCTTCTTCGCGCTTGATATCAAACAACCTGATAAGGACATCTTCAACAACCTACAGAAGTCCATTATTCTCATTATGATAAAGTGATCAACAGAAGAGCCAATACATCAGCGTGCTTCATAGAAGGAAACATATAACTTGGATTGGTAACATAAAAACTAGAGGGAAAAGGATAATTATAAAAAGCACAATAACCATATTAGCAGCTTCAGTAGAACTACCTTATCGGGGGTGGATGCACCAGATGTCACCCCAACTGTAATAGGACCCTCTGGTAAGAAGTTCTCTTTCTCAACCAACTCACCATGCTGTCAAAATAAGGTGGGTATGAGAACCAAAATACTCTCTTCAAATTTAGTTGCAAATCACAGAGTGTAAGTAAATCAGCTCACCATTAACTTGTAACTTATTTTGTTTCCAGGACCTACTCTCTGCTCACTGTCAATCCAGTATGAGGGAATTCCACGTTCCTCTGCAATCTCCTGTAGATGTGAAGTGTTGCTTGAGTTCCAACCACCAATCACTAACATAAGATCCAGCTTTTGCTCGACCAGCTTATACATTGCATCTTGACGCTCCTGTTATAAGTAGGGATAAGTTATAGGTCAAGAAATAATGATATAAAGCAACACAAGAAAGGAAAATACAGAAGGTCCTATAATGGTTTGGTAAGAAAGAATATATCCAATGTCCAGACCTTCATACAACAAATTCTGTGTTTTCTTAATCCAAAGAAAAATAACAACAGATGACTTTTAAGAAAGAAATAAAAGAGGGCAGCCGGGTGCACAAAGCATCCCGCATTTACGCAGCGTCCGGGAAAGGGCCGCACCCTAAGAGGTGTGATATAGACAACCTACCCTAATGCAAGCATTAGTGGCTGCTTCCACGGCTCGAACCTGTAAACCTATAGGTCACACGGAAACAACTTTACCGTTGCTCCAAGGCTCCCCTTCTTTTAAGAAAGAAATAGATAACAATAAATGACTCTAGAAAACCAGGCCAAAAATCCACCCTTCTAGTGCCAGAAGCAAGAGAAACTTTGAGATGTATTATTAATGTCTAGTTAATCATGCCTTGCACGAACATGTCATGGTGTGTGCACATAGTACATCCACATATAGACAATGTAATCTTAAGTATCAGAGGTACAAAGGAGAGGGAAGCCATAGATTATGGGGGGAAAGAAAAGGAAACCAATGCAGGCATTTTTTTTATAACCGTAATTTCCATTAATTAATCCCATCTAACTGGGAAGAGTACAAACACTCTAACTTAACCATTGTAAGGAGAAGGCATTATCCACCCAAACATTGTGGTCATCTGTTAGCATGAGGTGAGAAGACCAGTTGGTAACCACTTTCTAATATGACTATCGATGTTAACCAAAAGACAAAGACTTGGTAGTTTGGGCTAGGAAATAAACAAATTACATTAGAGAGTAGGCTGAATTTACTTTCTTCGACTTTACATCACTTTTAATAAAATATATTATTAGTTAGGTAATTGAGATCTAAAATTGATATATGGAAGGACATACTGCTGAAGAAATTGAGGTTGGTACTATGGGAGGAAAATAAATACCAAAAATGGATGTGCATCACACAGAATGATAGATGTAGAAAATCGATTTGTAAGTCAGATTTTAACTAGAATGTCTCAAGGCAAAGAGAAAGAAAGGAACAGATGGTGCAATAAACAAGCACATAACACGTCATCTCTATGTAGTGAAATTTAGGGACAACAAGGATGTAAGAGAACTTACTTGAGTTGCATCACATATAGTGTTGAAACTTACGAAGTGGTTGTTAACATTTTCCACCCCATATTTTTGCATCATGGTCCTCTCGACCAACTTCCCTGTATATCAAAAGAAGCTAAATCACTACATGATTGCAGTCTGGAGGAATTCTATAATAGGGAGTGATACTCTGACTATATTCTAACCAATATCTTCTGTTTCTCCCTTCAACATAGTAGTTTGGTTTGCAATACCAGCTTTTACAAGATCAACATCTGGATCAAACCCTTCAGAAACTGCATATTTAAATTTCTATACAGAAAAATATTCACAGAAAATATCAGTATTAATGCAAAGTACTGCAACTGTAGACTGCAGGTCAAATAGACAACTCAGGCAGCACCTGCATAAATGCCTCTTTGGTTGAGCTAGAACCATCAAGTTTACCTCCAAGAATATAATCACAGACATAAGTTGCCTGCATCATGGAAAGATTTCCATAGAATAAGCAAGATGAGATTCCAACTCATTATTTCAAGCAAAGAACACTTATGGTGTGAGGTTGAAATACCTCTGCCATGTTCTTCACAATGATGTATTTCCCAGCAAAGGATGCAGTCGCTACAGTTTCCTCATGAGCATATTTACCATGGATAATGGAGGTATATTCTCCCTTCTTGTGCTTTTCAACCGTGTTCCAAACCTGTACTAAGATTTATGAGAACTCTAATATAGTTCGAAGGACATAGAGGCCAACAATTCATTTTAGTAACTATATCACAAACCTTAGTCACCCACGGGCAGGTTGTATCAACAATTTGTACGTTTTTATCACTCAAAACCAACATTTCATCAACAGCAGCCCCAAAAGCAGGCAAAACCACAACATCATCCTTGTCAACAACATCAAAGTTTTTCTTCCCTTCCTCAAGAGGAATGTTCTTAACATTCATATCCTCTAGCCTCTGATCCAGACAAAGTAATTTATCAGAATTTATATGAGATAAGATGAGAACACAAACAGACAACTGGCATCAACCAGAACATAGCCTGCCTAAGAAACTACAAAAAACACAGAATGCAGAGGGATGGCATCGGTGGTATCAGAAATACACTTCAAATTAAGAATGTTCACTAGCTATATTTCCCATTTGAAATTTCTGCACCAGAAAATTAATTTACTACTATTTTAGCTCTTCAGCATCAAGAATGACTTTAATCCTTTCTTCTCACATATTCCTTCTCAATTTTCATGCCATTCAAGGACTTTTTATGTCTAGAAGAAGGGAGACAGACAAACAAACCTGTCAACGAGGAACGGGCACCAGAGAAAATCTATACATGATTTGAGGTAATAAGTACATGTGAAAAAGGACATTATCCCAACATCTGAAAAAGTAGTAGAAGCCATTACTCTTCTACGTGTAACTAGTCTCACATAAGAGTGAAGGCCAATGTCTTAAAGCATGAGAGCAACAGTTCCTATCCTTAGCTGCAACTACTAACAGCCTAAAAGTCAAGGCACATTGAAGGTAATTTCTAAAACTGCCAAGATATTTGTAGAGGAGGGAAGAAGGAGCAATATGATGAATACAATTTCACAGTCTTCCTCCTACAATAAAGAAAAACTGAAAATCTTGAGCAATGGGCATGAACATCTAAGGATTATAAGCAGAAACCTTATTCACAGTGGGGTTGTGAATAATTTCATTAGTTATCCAAATCCTCTCTGTTGGAAACTGTTTCCTCGCTTCATAAGCAATCTGAACTGCACGCTCAACCCCCCAACAAAAACCATAGGACTCTGCAAGTTTTACGGTAACGTTTCCCCAAGTATACTCAAATCCATTCTCCTTCAATTTCTTGATGATATCACCTGAAATTCATAAGAACAAATGAAGAAAAAATATTATTTATCATCCAATTCAAGAAACTGTTTCTTGAAGAAAAGAAATCGGAAGACTTTTTACCCAAATAAGTTCTCTAAATTCTCATGTCCAAGCCTTGTATAATTTTGAATCGCAAATAATTGATGATCGGTAACAGAACCTAAAGTAGGCATTTCAAGTAACTGAAATTGAAGGAGGCAAGAACTTACTGGTATACTCGCGATTCATGAGTTCAAGAGTAGCTTCTTTGTGTCCAAAACCTTTACGATTGTAATTAGCACTTCTGGTCAAATTCTTCCGGAAAACCTTAGCATCAAACTCTGACTCAGCAGTAGCTGACGATGAAGGAACAGCTTCACCGGCGGAGCATCTGACGACGGAGAAAGGTTTGGGCAACCGGAAATTTCTAGTCTCCGGCAAGGAGAGGTCTGTACGAGTGGATATACTAGAGAATTGGAGAGGAATAGCCATGGGAGAAGGAGAGTGCGCACGTTAGCGAAGTGCGTTTGGCGTAGCAAAATGGGTGAAGTTAACTAAATGGTGAGCGCAATTTATCCTTGCCAAGCTAGTACATGACCACATGCTTTTCTCGTTTGGTTCAATTTTTGTCTTTTAGTTAATTGGTAATTAATTTTTATTTAAGTTGTTATAGAGGGAGTTTGGCCTTAAGCTTGAAGAGGATCCCGTACTAAACCGGCACTTTGATACTGTCGAGTGTCGACCCTAATATGAAGTGGGATGGAATATTTGTATTGGTAAAGTTTGTTTTTTTTTAAAAAAATATTTGTAAGTAAGCTGGAAAATATTATTACACCAGTATTTATACATGTTATTTAGCAAATTACTGATAAAAAATGAGATACGAAGTTGGGGGAATGGGATGGGTGCAGGAAACAATAAACTTGGAAGGTTATATCCCCAATTTGTTTTTCTACTTCTATTAGAAAAGTCATGTTCATTTTTAAGAAATTCATTTTTCAAACATTTTGACCAACCAAACATGAAAAAATATTCTTCTTCATATCAAATACATATATTAATTATTTATTTTTCAAATTATTTTGACAATGAACGAGGGACTAATTATGTACTTTCATAACTGTAGTAATTGTTATGTACTAATTAATTAGTTGTTAAAATTATAAGTCCACCAAAAGAAAAATTGACTTCCTTAAACAGCATTGACTATATTATATTGACACGTTGTGTTTGGTTACAGAGGTAGTGTCCAAAAATATTAGGTTCTCTCACTAATTCATTTTGCCGTATTTAGGGTGAGTTTAATATTTTTCCAGAAATATTTTTTATATTTAATTAGTCAAAAGAAAATTTTTAAAGAAACAAGCTTCTTGAAAATAAAAAAAAATACTTTTATAAATAAAAAGTGAGAAATATAGTTTCACTGTTTTGTTACCATGCATCTTCGTTTTTATTTGCTTGTTAAGTCTTTTTTTTTTTGTCTAACCCATTGGTAGCTCCTTAAAGTTGGCACAAAGTTTCACTTAGATACCTTAATAATTGGACAATGTTCATATTAGACACCTCATGTAGGGAATCGTTGTGTCATTTTGACATTTTTTGCTTACATGGCTTAGTAACTGTAATGCACTAGTTGACTGCGCATTAAAACCTAATTAGTTGATTTTTTAATTATTTTTTTCTTCTTCTTTCCCATTTTCAGCCACTTCTGAAACTTAAACATCCAAAGATGGAGAATAAAAATAGTTACCGTAAACTGATGAAAAATGATGGAAATTGTTTTAGAAATTTAGAAATAAACCCATTTCATAATTTACTTAGTAAATTAATTCATGAGATTCTTTCCCGAAAGAATTTAATATTTACATAGGAGTATATTTAATTTTTTTGTGAATCTGGTGATTAAGGTAAAAACAGAAAGAAAAAGACATTTGAAGAAGACACTAATAAAGGAGCAGTGTACAGGTGGGCGTGTTTCTCAGATGTTTTTACAAGTATTTGAAGAAGAAAATCGTCTGTAGATATTTCTGCAAATGGATAGGTACGCAGGGGGTGGGTATTTCTGCAAATGGACTGGGGTGTTTGGAGAAGAAGGCTGTGGGGGTGGGTGGGGTCCTGGGGGAATTTATTGGCTTAATTTTAAAAAAAAAAATTATTTGGACAAAAATCCATATGTCATTGATTGATTGCTTGCTTTTTATTTTTACTCAAAATTTATTATTTAAGAATTGTTTTTGACACAAATGACAAATGTCATTGCTTAATTAGTAACTTTACACGTCATTCGCGAGTGTAACACATACTTCTCATATATTTTTGTTGATTGGACCAAGAGTGTCAAAATGACACAGCGGTACCCTACATGAGGTGTCTAAGATGAACATCATCCAGTTAAGGTGTCTAACTGAAACTTCGTGCTAACTTTAAGGGGTTGCCGATGGGTTAGACCCTTTTTTTTTCCAACACGATTGTTGGAACTTTCGAACTCCAGTGATCTGGAGCTTTCTTATTTTTTAACAATACAATTTATTTTTTTGAGGCTACAAAAAAATTGGGGATTTATACGTGGAATTTACAGAAATTTGATGGGTTTTAGCAAGGTGTGAATGGAAATAAGAAGAGAAAATAGAAAATGTGGGGGAACTAATTTTGGAGGGAAAATGAAAAATCATTTCTCCCATATTGGTAGAAGAAAGGAAAATTGTTGTTCTTATATTAGGAAACACTTCCTTTAGTTCTTAAAAGGTTAAGAAGAAGGTGCCCCTCGCGCCGTCGTCGCTCACTCGGCTTTGGATTTGGCAATTGATTGATACTATTTTTGGACAAAATTTATTTAATCAATCTCATTAATTGATTTCTTTTCTATTACTCCCTTCGTCCCATTTAATGTGGCAACATTTGACCGGGCACGAAATTTAAAAAATAAATGAAGACTTTGAAATATTTACCAAATTGCTCTTTAAAAAGTAGACTTACTTTTCTCTCTCCTCATAAATGTATTGGAGTATTATTTTAAGATTAAGTGGGACCAACAAGGGTAAAAGAGGAATTGTACCTTTAAATACTTACCGTATAAGGAAATGTGACATTCTTTTTAGGACTGACCAAAAAGGAAACGGTGCCACATAAAATGGGACGGAGGGAGTATAAATTAATTCAAAATGTTAATTAATTAACAAAATTAATTTCGCGTAACAGTAAAGTCGTTTTGAAAGGACTTGTTCCTTCCGAAAAGGCGTTATTTTTTCCAAATAGACGTGTTATTTGCTGCAAGTGGCTATAAATATAGAGTCTTTTTTCGTTTTTCAATACTGAAATATTTTCCTCTCTGCATACATTTTCTTACAAAACAAAATTATCGATCGACTGAGTCTGTATGTGCTCTCGTTGTTATTCTTGTGTTCGTTGAAATTAGTGAAGTTTGAGGTACCGCCACTTCTCTAATAGTTAATCCATTTTATCTTGGGAGGAATTAATCTGTAACCTTGGGTACTTGAGGGGATTAAATTTCTTAAGGAAATACAATGGGTTCTGTGGACTCGAATTATTATTTTGTTTGTTTCATCTTTTTTCTATTTCTGTTTTTTTTTCTAACCTGAATACAAAAGATAACAAAATTTAGGAATTATTTAAGAAAAAAATTGATAGTTGTACAAGTCTTATTATGGACTCAAGTAGGGACAAGATCCACAGTGGTGACATTTAGGGCTGGGCATTCGGTCGGTTCGATTCGGTTTTTTGATTTTTGGTTTGAAAAAATATGAACTGAATTTAATTCAGTTCAATTCGATTTTTTCAATTTCGATTCAGTTTATTTCAGTTAATTTTTTCTATTTGAATATCATTAACACATACATGAAACACGTAATCTATTATTGTACTACCTACGCCTATCTTGCACACATGAATGCAAAAAAAAAGTGCAAGTTGCACTTCTTAGCGCTTACTGCCTGATGCATGTGGATTCCTAAGCAAGCACAAGAAAAACATTTTTACTCATGTCATTCATCAACTATAACAAGCACAAGAAACAAATACAAATAACTTGTATATCATTAACACATACATGGACAATGAACACACAAATCACTATTTTACTATTCATTTTTTTTACAAAGTGACACTTAAAGTTCAAGATACAACAAAAATCTAAGAAAACAAGAGAATTAGACATCAACAACAACGGTACAAAACAAGAACCAGCAGTCCATCAATACAAAATAATAATTAATAGTCAAAACAAGAATCAACAACACAAATAAGAATAAGCAGACAACACTGTAGTTCAACACTCCAACTCGATCAGAACTCAAAAGAAAGTTGGCATTCCAGTTTTCAGTTTCCACAATCGCAATTCGCAGTGAATGTTGACTCTTAAGAGTTAAGACTAGTGAGAATCACGGCCAAGAAACGATGGTTGTTCTTCACTCTTCAGAATTGCGCCCAAGACAATTTGTTGTGTTAGGGACTTAGGGTTTGGGATATGACTTTCGGATTGGGACTTTGGGTTTGGGTTGATATTAGGATAATGTGAATTGTAATGGGCTTTATTGGGTTGGGTAGTTGGACTTTTCAGTTAAGCTATTTACATTAAAAAAAAAATATACGATAATGTATTATATGAAATTCGATTTTTTGGTTAACTGAAAAAAAATACCTAAAAACCGAAAATCGAACCGAATTACCGAAATTTTAAAACTGAAAACCAAAACCGACCGATTTAACCAAAAAACTGAAACCGAAATTAAAAAAATCGATTCGATCGGTTTTTTTGATTTTGACCAAATTATTCCCAGCCCTAGTGACATCCAAACTTGTCGGAGAGATCTAAGTCGGTTGTTCATTCAATAAGAAATCAGGATGCCGGTTAAACCTCACTAAATTAATATTCGGTAAATTAATAATTTCTTTAAGATAATATTTTTTCCAGTCTCGATTTGGATCAATGGAGAAAAAGTACACATTTCGATAAGATAATATATTTTTAAGAGATTTATATATAAATATATCGTACCATTAATAGTATAAATTAATATTTATTTTAAAAGTATAAATATATCTAAGACAATTTATTGAAATATAACTCTATAGTGTTTTGTTTTTTGTTAAAATTTAATTCTAGTTGTGAGCTATTGCATAGGAGCCGGGGTTTTACCCTGTGCGCACCCTAGGGTAGCGATTGCGGGTTTCCCTTGTCATAAAAAAAAAATTAATTAATTTTAGTTGAAATTCATCTCTAACTTTTGTTATCATATTCAAAGTTTTACTGTTGTCTTTTCAAACTGAACCATAAAATTGTGAAGAGTTCTAGATGTTATAAAGGTTTCCTTCGCATCATTGGTTCCAAATGTATTATATCATCTTCAACTTCATCTTAAATATTGTTTTTTCCGATGATATCCTCAATTTCATCTAAACTCTAGACCTATGAACATGTATCATTTTCATCTTGGTCATCTAACAGGTTATTGATGTCTATTTAATTGCGATAACTGAGATCATTAATCATGAACTCAAGTTCATAAATGACGTTTTCACAAGTTCATTCAATTTTTCTGAGATTTCATTCAACCCAACGAATTTTGCAGTGTTGAAAACAATTTGCTATTGTTTCTTATTGAACATTTGTTGTCCAAATCGGGATTGCAAAATTGATAGCATTCAAAACATTAATTTTTCCTGGATTCGTTTGTCCCACTTCATAGCCTTCTAATATCCTATAATAAAACTTGTTGTGATAATACATCTTGAAAACTCTTATTATTCCAACACCATAAGGTTGAATTTCAAAACACTCTTAAAATTAAGAAATATTAATTTATCGATTAAATA
Source organism: Solanum acaule (assembly GCA_036250505.1). NCBI lineage: Eukaryota > Viridiplantae > Streptophyta > Magnoliopsida > Solanales > Solanaceae > Solanum > Solanum acaule. The sequence goes on along the minus strand of JAJOOR010007558.1, from coordinate 7,933 downwards.
ATACTTCTACAAAATAATAATATTTCATAATTCACCTATTTCAATTTAGTGAGGTTTTACAGTATATTTTTTGTTCCCGTGACGAAAAGTTATATAAGTGGATATTTGATTATGTTTTATAATGAAATTTAAAAATAATAATTTTTATTTTTAAAGTGAAAAAGATAGTTTGATCCAATAAACAATATAAATATTTTTGAACGAAATTATAAGCCCCTAAAATATTTTTATTCAATTTCGTATAGTTGAAAACCTTTTTAAAAATCTACAAATCCTTACACTGCCGCATATTTTTAATTATATAATATAAATTGAGGAATATATAATGAGAGGGAAGGGGAATATAATTTAGAATTTAAAAAGTTGGAAATAAATCTCTCAGATTGTCCAAAAAAATAAAATAAATACTTAATTAGTGAATCAAGGTTTAGGGTTTTCGTCAAGGAAGCGCCCCCATTTTCATCGTCATGGACCGGCCGGAGCCGGAAAAATCCGACGTTCTTCCTTCTACAGCTTTGGCATATCTTGATCGGAACTACTGGTAAGTAAGTAGCAGTATGTTCGTTCTTTAGTCCAATTCGCTTTCTTCCTTTAATCTCCCTTTCACATGCTCAGGGATAAGAGGTTCGCTCAAGAGGAACACTACGAATGGTTCAAAGATTATTCCCATTTCCGTCACATTGTTCTTCAACACATTAAACCTCAATCTTCTGTAAGTTTCTCTCTGTCTGTCTAATTCAATCTACTAAGTATTGATGTTGAAAATAAGGGAGTATTTGTTGTAAAAGTGGAACTTAGTTTTAGCTGAGGTGACAGGTTTTGGAGCTAGGATGTGGAAATTCTCAGTTGTGTGAAGAATTATATAGAGATGGCATTACTGAATTGACCTGCATTGATTTGTCTCCCATTGCAGTGGAGAAGATGAAACAAAGATTGATAAACAAGGGATACAAAGGTATGAGAGAATTTCTACTTGTTCAAATTTATGCTATTTGATTGGTTGCTTTAGCTTATGTTTGGCTGTTATAGAACGAATTGGGTAGTCTTTTTGTTGTTTGATTGCCTTAGAATATGATTCTATTTGACATGTGAATATTTTTATATACAGAGGGCCAGACATGATTAACTATTTTCCTCTTAACGTTAAGGCAAACAGAGGAGGTTACCAACTAGTAATGTAGTTCCATCTTACCAATAGGAAGGAGAAAGAAAGGAGAGGATCATTACCTTTCTGCTTTATTTTCGTTACTCAAACTGATAGTCTATTTTCTTTGAGTGAATCAGGGTCTAATGATCTTTGAACTTTCCTTTGGTTTTATTCTATTTTGACCAATTTTATATTTTTTATTTGTTGATGGGCAAACGTTTTATTCATTGTCAAAGAATGTCATATGAAGATACTAATAAATTCCCTTTAGCTTTTTTACCTCTTCCGCTCCATCAGAAAACTGTGCCAAGATTACACATTAGTTGTTGTAGCGTTTACTCTAGTAGGAGCCATCAATGCCAAAATAACAGTTATTGGCGCTGATCCTTTATTCTGTTTTCTCTTTAGAACTTTGCCTTTGCCTTTGCTTTGATTAGTTTTAGTGTCTGATTGGTAACGTTGGGTTGGCATGCTGGGACATCTTGGTGTAGCCATTGAATCCTCGACAACAGTTTTGTTTACGCATTTTACTCCCATTTCCTTTCCTTCAATCTGCTTGTTAGAGTTCGTAACTTCTGAACTACTCTGTGTGCTTAACTGTGTAGAATTAGCTCCACAATTTGACAGTTCTTGTTTATCTGCACCAGTACCATCATGTGCTACGCTTGTCAGTTTGTGAACAGTATTTGCACCAAAATTTAGAGTGTCTTCCTTAGGAGTGAGTAATGTCCTTAAACTGCGAGATAAGCCCTTCTCAGTAGGAGCTGAACTTTCTTGAGACTCAATCTCAGTTTCAATGTGTTCTACATCATCTTGGGAATCACACGTTGTTTCGTTTGCCCCGGCCAATTTGTTAGCTTCTCTGTGTTTCAGGTTTTCTCTGATGCCTTGTTATGTGCTTTCAAGATCTTAAATGCATCCGGAAAATCACGAACTGCAGACACTTTACGTCTTTTTGGAAACCGACAAGGGTACACCAACAAACATAGCTTGTTTAGCAAATGAGGATTTTCCGCATCTTCTAATGCATTCTCTACAATTGGAACATTTTCAACCATTGGAAAACTGTTATTATCATGCTCCCCACATTCAAACTCGCCAATGGCTTATCATGGAACTCCAAATCTACATCAGATTGTAATACTGCCACTAGTTTGACCGTCACCACAGGCTCTTGTTTCTCAAATTCTTCTCCACTCGAGAATGCACCTACCACGGGATCAGCTAAACCTCCTTGAGACATAAAATCAACCTTCAAATGTTCGTGACATTCATCATTTGTTTCTACATCACCAGATTTCCCCACGCAATGCTCTTGGTATTTCTTGTCAACTACTTCATAACTCTTAAGATCCTTTGGAAAATCACGAAGTGAGGAAACCATACGCCTCTTCGGCTTAATCCTATCACATTCTCTTGTTTTTAACTCATTTACCATATCAACACAATCTCCATCACCCACCTGAAAATTCTGTTTAAGCGTATCTACAACCTTAATCACATCTTTATGCTCAGTGCTTCCACACTCATCAACACTTCCTATCTGAACAATTTGTTCACCATCCTCCTTATCCCCTGAAATCTCATAACCTAATGTTGAATCCGCATTTTGTTCACAAACAACAACTGGCTCACCATAGACTAACTTTTCTCCAACTGTTCTTAGAAGGTTTTGTGGAAATTGTTTATTTTGACCAATTGAACTGTAAAATTAAAACATTTTTCGTTAGCTTAAGTGGAGTGTGATGGATGATCCTTTGTATGAAGATTGAGATCTCAGGTTTGAACCTAGGATCTCATTGCTTGCCCACTCTAGATAAATTATTTGTTAACGCCTAAAAGAAAAAAGATAAACTTAAACAATGATGGCATATAGAAGTTAGGAGTTCTCAAGTAAATATAATATCTTCTAAGAGAGAAAAAGGAGCAAGAAGATGCTAAGAAGCAGGTAACTTTTGAAAGTTGATGGTAACTCATATGTGCATTGCTGCATTATACACAAGCTTGTCCAACCCTTGACTCTAAGCTGCCTGAACATTCTGTGTAATAATTCTTTTTCTGGTTGAGATAGTGTCTTCACAATTTTCATGCTTATGAAATGCTCTGTGCAAAGTCAAAAACAGGTTTTGACAAGGAATTTCTATGGTAGCTTAGCCAACATTGTTCTGAAACTAAGATTAGATGACAGAGATTTGTGTTTTATAAGAATATTTGTTTATTATCATCCCATCCGGAGTTTAAGAAATTTTCTGGCTACAAAAACTTAAATAAGAGTATTCGCATTAGGTGATTCCAAGTAAAAGAGTTCAATTGTATTGGAGAAAAGAAGGTTAACACATAACAAAAGTAAATATGTCTGACAAATTAAGGGTGTTGAGATGCTCCACTGTTGATGTTTTATGTTATCAATGTCAACAGAAATAAAAGTGCTGGAAGCTGATATGCTAGACCTGCCTTTTGAAGATGGATGTTTTGATGTGGTTATAGAGAAAGGAACAATGGTATTATTAGAAGTTTTATTTTGCATGTACTACCTAGTGCAGCAGACTGCCAATCATTTTTCCTTTTCAAATGATCAGTTAATTATATGTAAGTTTTTGACCTTCATTTATATTGTTTGAAATTGAAAGGATGTGCTGTTTGTGAACAGTGGTGACCCCTGGAATCCACACCCTGCAACAGTGGAGAAGGTGATGAAAATGCTTCATGAAATTCACAGAGTTCTGAAACCTGAGGGCATATTTATATCTATCACATTTGGCCAGGTATTAAGAGCTTTTTCTGCTTTATTTTTTAGTTTTTATTTGTAAATAGTAAGAGCAGCAGGACGTAACCAACACCTTATCTCTTTTCTATCAATTCCCTTACTCAAAGCCTGTTTTTTTTTCATTCTGTTGCTAAACGCCTCTAAATTGCTTCATTTTGCTTTTGTTGGCCAGCCACACTTCAGGCGCCGGTTCTTTAGTGATCCTGAGTTTACCTGGTCTATTGAGTGGAATACTTTTGGAGAAACATTCCACTATTTCTTCTACGTCTTGAAAAAGGTAAGTTGTAGGTAGGTCCAGAAAAGTTGTCTTGCTCCACATGATGTTGGCTTACCTAAAGAAAATACGGGTTTTAAAGTTAGATACTGAATTGAAGTACTAAACTAATACAGGGACAAAGATCATCAGAGAGCGAGGAGTGCAGGGAGAAAACTCATATGCCATCAATATCTCTATACCATGATGAATTAGAGGGTGAAGACTTTTTATTCAGAACCAACATTGATGAGATGGAAAGCTAGAAGTGAAATGTAAATTGCAACTCGCTACCCATTGCTTTATGTCTTCTGTTTTAGGACTGAGATTTTATATTAAAAAAAAAATGTAATTTTTCCATCACTATGACATTAGTTAATTTCATTTTTAACAATTTGGCTGTACATTCTGGGACAAAAAAAAAAATTGATATCCCTAGAGGAAGGGGTTGAACCTTCGACCTTGTGGTTAACAGCCAGACGCTCTAACCAAGTTATTGCCATCTCATGAAGAGCAATTTGACTGGGGCTGGAACTTGGAGGAATACGCTCTTTCTCATCCATTCAGGAGAATGACGGGAAGTGAATAGTAGTTAGGGATGGATGTAGACCCATAAGGCATGAATAATCATCATGGGAAACCTGACTATCATTCTGAAGAACCAAAAAGAAGTTTTATCTATTCAATAATGGGAAACCTGCCGCAATTGTTCTTTTTCTTTCTATAAGAAATTAGCTATGGGAAGTTGATAAATTTCTATACAAAATAAAAATAAAAATTCCAGTTATTGTAAGAAAGTGATACTATCAAATATTTTTTTGAGAACAAAAAGTTGCGTCTTAATCTCAAATAAGTTGAAATTAATTATACTATGTTACTCCACTTAAATTTTCTTTTGGGATATCGTAACAAGTTTTAATATAGCAAGTTGTTGCATAAAATATAGTGAGCTGCAAAAGTCGTTCTTGAAGTATTAAGGATAAGATATAGCAGATTATCAGTCCTACTCAAGTTGTATTGTCCTCTTTACCTATTATTCAACACAAAATTACAGGTTTGTGTTATGTTCCTTTGCTTATATTCTTGGCCATGGAATGGACATTAAAAATTGGATAGTTTTTGTTCTTCAATTTCTTAGTTCTAATTGCGAGTTAAATTATTTCTTGATTTCATTCCTTCAAGTCATTAGAGGCAACAAAACTTCTAGTCTAACAGTGGTCGCATGATTTGCAAATACAGTAAAACTTTACTCAATTAATACTTGATAAATTAATAATCTTTCTAAGATAATATTTTTATGGTTCTGACTTAGGCCAATAAAAAGAATCACTCATTTCGATAAGATAATATATTTTCAAAAGACTTCTATTTAAATATATGTTTCCATTAATATTATAATTTAATAATTTTTTGAAAGTACAAATATATATTAAACAATTTAGTGAAATATGATTCTATTGTGTTTTGTTTTTTGTTAAAATTTAAATTTAATTGAAACTCATCTCTAACTTTTCTTGTTGCATCCAACAGTCCCGATATTGCCACAACTGTAAATCTTTTTGAGTGCATGTGGAATGATATCATTTGTACTTGTACTCTCATAATGCTTTACGTATTTCATTTGTCATTGTTGATTTTGTGACACATTTTAAATGAGAAGCCATTTTTTGATATTATTTCAAGAATTTTCCTATGTTGCGTGTATAGTTTATTCTCTCATCATCATACATTGAATGTTATTGGTAAAGAAACAATGAATAGTATTTGATTATTAAGAAACAATGAACATTATGTATAATGAATTTGTTTTTACGATGAACCATTGAATTCTTGAATTTATTTTACAATGAATCATTTTACAAAAAATATACATTACAATGAATCCTAACATACATTGTACTTTATGTATAATGAATTTATTCTTTATATGAATTCAATAAATATTATACATAATTTAGTAAAGATACAATGATTTTGATGTATTCATTGTACTTTAAGTATAATAATTTTTTTTATATATGATTTCAATAAATATGATACATAAGTTAGTTAGATTTCAAAACACTCTTTAAATTAATAAACATTAATTTATCGATTAAATAATACGTCCACAAAATAATAATATTTCATGATTCCACCTATATTAATTTAGTGAGATTTTACCATAGGTTATATCAAAATTGAAATGAGTATTCAATCACGATACAATTATTTAATAAATATTTTTTTATTGACAAAATCTTTGATTCAATGAACTAAAACTGAGATATAGAGGATATAATATATACCTTGTATTTAATTTAAACCATTTTTTTTTTCAATTTTAACCTTGCATGTCTGGAAAAGGTTCGAGGAAAACATTTGAAAGACAAGTATGTTATCTATTATTTTGTACCAGGATTGCTATTATGTATGAAATATGACATTCATTTTGTCTAAAATAAATCTGTTGTGTTACATTTTTTAGAGACAAACTGCTTGAATTTTAATCAGTTTTAAAAATATTTTTCGTTATAATGATACAAGATAAATTACAAATTAAAATATTTTTTGTGTAGTTTTTTTAAAAATAATTTATTTTTAAATTGATTTAATTTAATATTATCTTAAAAATTGATCAAAATTAAGTCTCGAAAAATAAAAAGCGACAACTATTATTGAGCAGATGAAGTATTATGATATAAAAATACTAGATACAACAACTCACACTAGCACATACTCAATATATATTATTTAGTTGTACCAATTTATGTAACTCAAATAGATTGAGAGTCAATCAAATTTTTAATATGATTTTTAGATTTTTTAAGTTGTTAATCATGTGATTTGTAGTACATTTGACATAATTTTGAGATAATATATGTTATTATCTCTGTTTCAATTTATGTGTCAGTGATAGAATTTAGATCAATTAAATTTTTTATATGGTCTTTAAAATTTATATGTTGTTAATTATTGTGATTTATAGTACTTCATCATTTTCTTTCTTATTTAGAAATGGCACTTTTGAAGTACGAACATCGCAATGAATTATTGTACCAAAAGTAGTGCAAATTGTACTAGAAACTAACTGAATTTAGTAAATGCATTTATTTACTCTTTATTGTATAAGACACGTGTATTGTGTAGTTCAATTGCAAACTCATATTTTCATTTTTGGGAAGACACATGTCCACCTTTTAACTTTGGTTGAACATTTGGCTTTCATTAAACCACTAGAGAACTTGGCCGCGCTTCGCGCAATCATTAAAAATTAAATATTTTTGATTAATTTTATATTTACTTTGTTGTTTAATCGTAATATTATTGTTTGTTTTAATAATATGAAGATTGTGAAAAAAATAAAGCTTGACAAATTTTACATCTATTAAATGAGGAAGAATATATTTTTTTATCAAATAAATTAAAATATATTTGCTAATAACAAATTCTTTCATTGCATGAAGGTGATCCTTTAATATTACTCATATTTAGAAATGGGAGATTGGGAGGACCAACATTGCACTAAAGAGCTGCACTAAAAGCTATAGAAATTGTACATTGAGGCCCACCAAAAAGATAAACTAAATAATTTCATCTACTTCTACTTTTTCTACACATTAAAATGTGTACTGCTTTCTGTACACGTGTTTTTCTGACAATTTTGGTTATATTTTTCTTTAAAATATTTATTGCCTCGATTTTTATTTTTATTTTTAATATTTATTTTTAATTTTAAAAGATTGGAAATTTTATGTTAAAAATTTAAATAATAGAAAAAATGATT
>JAJOOR010007557.1:0-25648 GCA_036250505.1 Solanum acaule | reverse complement strand
AATTGTATATATACATATATTTTCGTTCCCCTCTCCCAGATCTCGCTCGCCACTCTCCCAGATCTCGCTTGCTCACTCGCCTCTCTCACTTTATACAATTGATCTTTTTGTATATGTATACCAAAACAGATTATACAACTGCTTTCTTTTGTATATGTATAGAGAAATATATATATTTATGTTTGCTATGGAGCGCAATTATACAAACTTTGCTATAGCATACAAATATAAATTTTGTGTTTGCTATATGTGAAAGTTGCTCAAAATAGCTCTTTCTTTTATTCATTAATTGAATACTAGCTAAATGGGTCAGCTGAAAATTTAAAATAGGCCCAAAATATAGACCCATTTGATCTAGACCCAAAAATCAAAAGAAAATCAGCCTACCAACACAAAATCTAAATATCTAAACTATTTTGAAGATCAAACACAACTTATAAGGCAGAAAATAAAAACGAAATTCAAAAAAAAAAAAATCAAGCAACTACTTCAACATGATAAAACTTGAACACTAACAAAACAATACAAATATGGCACCAAAACGACTTATATGATTTTTAAAAAATGTAATAATAACGGATTTGGATAGAGGATGAGAGGGGGAAATGATTGACATAAATTTTCGGATGAATGGAGGTCGCCGAAAAACTCTGCCGGAAAATATTTTGACGGATTTTGGACATAAAATTTACATCAAAGGATAACCCTTGAAGAGCTCTACACTTTTATGTAAAGGATATAGGATGGGGATAACCGAAACTTTGTAAATCTAAAGAAAAAAGTGAAGAGTTATATTTGGTTTTTATTAGATCTACGGAGTTTGGCTATGGATATGAATGAATGGTTTGCGGATTTGTGTAGAGGAGGGTGAAAGGAAAAACTGTTAAAATTTTGGAGATTTTTCTAGCCAAGGGGTGGTGGCTACCGCCGGCGGTGGCAGTGGCCGGTCGGCGGCAGGTGGAAGCAAAGGGGAGAAGAATATAAAAATGCAAATAAAAAAATTTGATATTTGGAGTTTTGTATTTTTTGGTAGGGTCCCATAAGATCCCTTGGATCAAAATATAATGAATGGTTGAGATTCAATCTTGACCATTTCTATTGGACCGAGTCAAAATTGATTAGGCTATCAAGAAAGGAAATTGAGATTTCCAAAAGAGCCTTTGAGCTAGCTTTCAGTAAAGAGTAAGAGTAAAGTTCATTCTTCAAAGATTATACGGGAACTAATGATTCCCAAGAGTTAAAATGTTTTCACATTTGAGCAAGAAAGGAAACTGAGATTTCCAAGATAGCTTTTAAACTAAGTTTTTGAGTAATTATCTCAAACCAAAGAAAGAGTTTTGTTTTTACAAATATATGAGCTAAAGTATATTTTGGGAGTAGTATTGAGCACCGATATGGGGACGAGCTTGAGTTCAGATAACTCACGTCTCCATAAACCATGTAGCCATCATGGGTAGTAAAGGATCATACTTTTTAGATGACTCCTTAAGATGTTTTTAGCATAAGCTAGTGGATCCACTAAGTTAAGCAGTTCTATATGACGACAAAGTATAGGACAGTTCTGGCAGCGTGGGCAAGACGTTATATCACCACTTAGGCTCATAGTGGTGGTTGTCGGTTAGAGAATCTCCCACAGAAACTATATTACTTTATTACATGAGTAAAGTTTGTCACACCACTTACCTTTTTTACAATTGTTAAGGATATGACGGGATTTTTTTTTAAAAATAATAATATAAAATTTTAAAAAAATGATTATTTTTTTTAGTCGCCACTTGAAATTGAGGTTTTTAGGTGTTTCAATTCACCTAATAATTCCTAATTTAAAAGAGAAAAAAAAAACTCTTTATTTTTAGTGTACGAAAACAGAGATTGGGTAAGGAATTCTATTGATCGGAGGGAAGGTGTGAGGCACTCCCGAGTCCCATGGTTCTAGCACGGTCGCTTTATTAACTCATGTTTGGCTAAAATAATTTTTGGATAAAAAAGTAAATTTGTGTTAGTTACTAATTTATTTATTTTTTAATAAAAAATGATTGGCTTAGGAGCGTAACCGCACACAAGATCACTTTTTAGAAAAATACACACCAAGGATCGTAACTGAACACATGGTGGTATTTAATATTTTTTTTTAAAAAAAAATTGATAATTAATGACCAAATTTTATTTAAAAATGAGAAAAAAAATTAATGTAAAATGAACTTGTTGCAACATATAGACATGGAAATTTTATTTTATTTTATTTTATTTTGCAAATTGCATATTAACGTTTTTTTTTTTTTAAAAAAAAGAGACAAATAAATATATCAAGTATCACTACTTTGACGATAATAACAAAAGGAAAAAAAAAGTATATATTTTTTTTAAAAAAAAATGAGAATAATGACTAAACCCCTTTTAAAACAAGTAGTAATATACTAAAAAAAAATTATATTTATATAATTTCAAAAAATGACCACTTTAGTAAAATTTCAGTTTTACACAAAATGGTCATATGTTCTCTTTAGAAAGAAAATTACAAAAATAGCCAATTTTATCTAATAGTTAAATTACTAACCAAAAGTAGAAAATTTTGTATTTTCGTTTCAATAACCATTTCATATATTTACTTAAGAGAAAAAAACAGAATTTATGAAATGATCAAATTTGCATTTTTTTGCAAAGATGACCAGATTTACATTTTTTGTAAAAATGACAAGATTTACATGTTTTACAAAAATGACCAGATTCACATTTTTTTGCAAAAAAGACCAGATTTACCTTTTTTGCAAAAATGACCAAATTTACAATTTTTGCAAAAAATGAACAGTTTTGTTTTTTGTTTTTTTGTCTAAAAAAACAACCTCTTTTTTTCTTTTCTTAAAATGACCAAAAACTAAGATAAAAAAAAAGACTTTGAGATTTGTTTTTTTTTTTTAGCAAAAGCAAGGGTTATGTATCAATCTCATAGTGATAAAGATAGAATTAACTCCTAGTTTAATAAGAACACAAATATATAATAACAACAAAACATAATTTAATTAATTCCAATAAAGTTATGTATCAACTTCATAATGATAAAGATAAATTAACACCTAGTTTAATAATAGAACACAAATATACGATAACAACAAAGCATAATCATATTAAGTATCATAACATATTTAACTAATTCAAATAAACTAAACATAATAATTTAACCAAAAAAATATAAACATATTTCATTATTTTTTAAGTTACATTGGAAAATGTAGGAAAAGGGATATACCTAAAGAGATAATGGCAAAACAATGATGAAAGCAAAACTTAATTGAACTCCCAAAGACCACAAAAGATGAAATATATTTTTAGAAGAGGACTTTTTTTTCTCTATTCTTCTGATTTTCCCTCTTCTAATTTTATGTTCTTGTTCTTTCTTTTTTTTTGTCCCCTTGAAAATGAAAGAAGATTGGGTTTAAATAGGTGGTGAATATTAACACTTATTCTTCTTGAAAACTTAAGATCCAATGCATGCATTAGACTCTTTGTCTTCCCAAGGTGCCACCCAAGATGACCAATATAATTTCCTCTTTTCTTTTTTTCTTTTTCTTTTTCCAAGATAAAATTAATTAAAAGACTGCATTTCCCTTTTAGATGACCCATTTCGTTTATTCATTAATTGAATATTAGCTAAATGGGTCATCTGAAAATTTAAAATAGGCCCAAAATGCCATTTTAGATGACCCATTTCTTTTATTCATTAATTGAATAATAGCTAAATGGGCCATCTGAAAATTTAAAATAGACCCAAAATGTAGACCCATTTGATCAAGACCCAAAAATCAAAAGAAAATCAGCCCACCAACACAAAATCTAAAAATCTAAACTATTTTGAAGATCAAACACAACTAATAAGGAAGAAAATAAAAAAAAATTAAAAAAAAAAAACTCAAGCAACAACTTCAACATGATAAAACTTGAAGAACACTAAAAAAAAATACAAATCTGACAGCAAAACGACTTATATGATTTTAAAAAAATGTGATACTGACGGATTTGGAAAGAGGATGAGAGGGGGAAATTATTAACATAAATTTTTGGATGAATGGAGGTCGCCGGAAAACTCCGCCGATTTTTTGATGGATTTTGGACATAAAATTTACATCAAAGGATAGCCTTGAAGAGCTCTACACTTTTATGTAAAGGATATATGACGGGATGATCGAAACTTTGTAAATCTAAAGAAAAAAGTGAAGAGTTATGTTTGGTTTTTTTTAGTTCTATGGAGTTTGGCTACATATGAATGAATAGTTTACGGATTTGTGTAAAGGAGGGTGAAAGGAAGAAATGGTAAAATTTTGGAGATTTTTCCGGCCAAGGGGTGGTGCTCGCCGGCGGTAGTGGCAGCTGTGGCAATGGCTGGCCGGCGGTAGGTGGAAGCAAAGGGGAGAAGAAAATAAAAATGCAAATAAAAAATTTGATTTTTGGAGTTTTGTATTTTTTTGGTAGGGTCCCATAAGAGCCTTTGGATCAAAATATCATGAATGGTTGAGATTCAATCTTGACCATTTCTATTGGACCGGGTCAAAATTGATTGGGCTATCAGAATTTTGTCTAAATCAGCCCAATTCAATCAAAATTGGGTCATTTGGGCCAATAAAAATAATAATAATAATAATAATAATAATAATAATAATACAAACAAAGACAAACAACTCAAAAATACAAACAAAATATAAGAAAATACGTTACTATATATTATAGGAGCAAAATAAACACGTCAAAAATTAGGTGTTCACAGCATGCCCCTCTTTGCTTTGAAACATGAAGAGTTTTCAAGCAAAGAAAGTGAACGAAGTGGCTAATTTTTTACTGTTTCAAACTCCGTTGAAGCCATTTTGAAAAAGAAGACCGAACCTTGCTTCATAGGTTGCCTACATATCCTTGATTAAAAGAAAATCAGGTCAGTGTAGTTCAAGAAACTTTGACAGCCGAAACTATCAGAAATTATGGTCAAAAGATTGTTTCATATTGCTTGTAATCATCTACTGTCTATAATTACAAAGAAAAGAGCTAGAGAACTATGCCTCTCTATATTATAAGAGTTACATGATCCCTACTTGATGTTTTTTCTTAAGGTCTCATCTTGATCTTCGACTTGCGTTGTGCGTTATCTCTAAGATTGATCTTCATGATCTCTTGGCGGCTTGTGGATCATTCTCAGGTGCATGTTTTAAACTTGAGTTGGTGGTTGAAACTCAAGATCACAAAATGAAGAACCCAAAAAGGATGTGTTTCTTTTAGGGAAGAAAAAAATGAGAATCTTGAACTAGGACGTATAACCTTAGAAAGAAATGAGAAGTGGGGCGTGTTGCCCTGAGAGTTTCAAATAAGACGTATTGTCTTTGTGGATTGTCCTAAGATTGGGTGTATCCCCAAAAATGTGAATATTATGTCTATAACCCATAAATGCTAGTGTGTATTTCCCAGGATATACATATGGTGTGAATTACCCATGAATAGAGAATTGATGCGTATTGCATATGAATAAGGACTGGTGTGTATTGAACATGAAAGAAGACTAGTGTGTATTGCACATGAATGCAATATCGATGCGTATTGCATGGGATTCGGATTGGTACGGCTAGCTCATGAAAGAAAGACTGATACGTTTTGCATGCGAATAAAGGACGAGTGCGTATTTGCACGGAATTCAAATTAGTGCATATTGCACAGAATTCAGACTGGTGCGTATTGCACATGAATAAAGGACGTGTGCATATTGTACGGAATTTAGATTGGTGTGTATTGCCCGAAGCTCTCGAATTGAGAGGCAAGAATGCAAATAGCATGAGATAAAACAACAAACATGTGAAGACTTTGGAGAACTTCCTTTTTGTGATGTTTTATTTTTGACTTGTAATCCCGCATTTTCTTTTGTTCCTGTGTTGAGAAAAAGAAAGAGAAAATTGTTAGTTTAAAGTGGTGGTTGGTTTGTGGCCTTAATGCTCCGATGACTTGACCATACTCCTGGCCAATTTCTCCAACTCTACTCCAAATCCTTGGTTGAACAACCTTTGAAGCTTCCTCTTTGTCAATTCAGGGGCCTTGATCTTTTTGGTACTACCAAATATGATGGTGCGACTGATGTCCCAAAGAATAAATTTTCCTTTTGAATATTTTTTCATGACTCAAGAGACTATATCGTGTTCCTTCATAAGTTTTCAGTGAAGATCTAGGGATTTTTTAGTCCTTGCTCGATGGCATATCAACTCGGATACTCATCTTTACTTTTGAAAATCTGTAGTAAGCTTTACAATCTTTTACCTTATTTTGTCAAGAGATTATACCGAAAAGACTAAGAAAAATATCAGAAGAGTGTGAAAAATTGGATCAAGAAAGACTATAAACTTAAGGAAGGACATTCCTTTTTGAAGAAAAATGAGAAAGAGAACTTATCTGGAGGCATATGTCGACTTTGAGTGAACCATGACATGCACTTTGGACTTGATCCCGGATCCGTTTGAGTTGTCTAATTCTCAAAATTTGAACCATTATCAATTTATAACTAATCTATGTATTCTTCATGCAGAGGTATCGAGAAATGGTGATCTTTGCAGATTTCTTCCCATTAGTCATTTTCATGATGTTCTTTTTTTTTTTATCTTAAGGTGCCTGCAAGGGTTTTCACCAATAAGATTTTCTCTCTTGTCGTCTTATGGTGCCTATAAAGGTTTTCACCGATGAGACTTATAAGTTTTTTTTTTTTGACTCGACAATGTTGTCTTTGATGATCAATTATTCGTGCAAGGCATATTGAATCTATCGTTCTTAGAGTTGATCAAAATGTCAGTTGCTAGTATAAAATCATAAATGGAATTACAATTTGACTCTATTCTATCAAAATAAAATTTAAAAAAATGCCCCAGTTTTCTATAGATACTAGAATATTGATTTATTTTTTTTTGGTATGACCGAACCCCAAAGGGTTTCCTACGTATCCTTTCGAAATCAGGTTAAACGTAGTTCAAATTTTCAAAGAAAGGATTTTTGGATTTTATTTTTTATTTTTTTGGTTTGTTTTTTTAAAGAGATGTCTTTCTTCTCTCAGCCATAAACTTGTCAGAGTATCTTAAAAGCATTAGATGTAGTATCTTTTGACTGCGTCCGCATTAACAATTATGCCTGTGATTTTTCCCTCCACATCAATAAGGTGCAAGGCTCCTTTGGACAACACTTCCTTGATAAGATATGGACCTTGCCAATTTGGGGCAAACTTTCCCTTGGCCTCTTCTTGGTGCGGGAGAATGCGCTTTAAGACCAGTTGACCTATTTCAAAGTGTCTTAGGTGCACCTTTTTGTTGTATGCACGAGCTATCCTTTGCTGATAAAGCTGACCAAAACAGACGGCCATCAATCGCTTCTTATCTATTAATGTGAGTTGCTCTAGTCGGGTTTTGACCCATTCAGTATCTTTAATTTCAGCCTCGACAATAATTCGAAGACATGGAATTTTGACTTATGTTGGTATCACAACCTCAGTCCCATACACTAGCAAATAAGGAGTTGCACCAATCGAGGTGCGCATTGTTGTGCGATATCCTATAAGTGCAAAAGACAGCTTCTCATGCCATTGTCTAGTGCCTTGAATCATTTTCCTGGGAATCTTTTTGATATTCTTGTTGGCTGCCTCCATAGCTCCGTTGGCCTTTGGTCGGTATGGAGTAGAATTGTGATGCAGAATTTTGAACTGTTCACATACCTCCTTCATCAAATTGCTATTAAGGTTTGCAGCATTATCCGTGATAATAGTTCTTGGGATACCAAAACGACAAATGATGCTTGAATGGACAAAATCCACGACCGCCTTCTTAGTGACTGCCTTGAAAGTGATTACCTCCACCCATTTAGTAAAGTAATCAATTGCGACCAAAATAAATCGATGTCCGTTAAAAAAGAAACCACTAGCCAGACGTCTAACAACCCTTTTTTGGCTTCCATTGGCATGTTCGGGACATCCCTGTTTGCAAGAAATTCTTGATGTCTAGGTACCACGGCTCACCATCTGATTCTTCTTCCACAGTGTTACAATAGCCATGTTGGTCCCGAAGTTGAATCTCTAAGGAAGTAATGCAAGTGTTTCTAGGATATGGAAGCATTGAGGCCAAAGTAGCCAAGACATCTGCCAATTCATTATGAAGTTTGGGGATGTATCTAAACTCGATGACCTAAACCTTTTGCTAAGATCTTCCACACATTGTTTGTATGGAAAAAGCTTGAGGTCTCGAGTTTTCTATTCGCCTTGAGCTTGCCGAATAAGCAAATCAGAATCTCCCAACACAATCAATTCTTGCACAGCCAAATCTATTGCTATATTTAGACCCATGATGCAAGCTTTATACTCTGTCGTGTTATTTGTACAGAAGAAACGAAGTTGAGTTGTTGCAGGGTAATGCTGCCATGTGGGCGATATGAGAATTGCCCCAAACCCTGTGCCTTTTTTGTTAATTGCTCTATCAAAGTATAATTGCCAAGCTTGATTTTCATCTAGATCTACTTCTTCAACTGAGTTAATCTCTTCATCTGGAAAATATGTATCCAATGGTTCGTAGTCGCCATCGACTGGATTCTCTGCCAAGTGGTCTGCCAGAGCTTAAGCTTTCATTGCACTTCGAGTGACATATATAATGTCAAATTCAGTGAGCAAGATTTTCCATTTTGCGAGTCTGCCAGTTAGCATTGGCTTCTGAAAGATGTACTTCAAAGGATCCAACCTAGATATGAGGTAAGTTGTGTAGTACAAAAGGTAATGCCTTAACTTTTGAGCTACCCAAGTTAGGGCGCAACATGTCCTTTCCAAGGGCGTGTACTTGACCTGATAACTAGTGAATTTCTCGCTCAAGCAGTAGATAGCTTGCTCCTTCCTGCTTATGGAATCGTGTTGACCGAAAACGCACCCAAAGGAATTATCTGTCACTGAAACATATAGAAAGAGAGGCCTATCAGGTTAAGGCGGGACCAATACGGGAGGGTTGGACAAATATTCCTAGATTTTTTCAAAAGCTTGTTGACAATCCTCCGTCCATCTGACAGCAGCATCCTTTTTCAAAAGTCTGAAAATGGGCTCACAAGTGGTTGTGAGTTGAGCAATAAACCTGCTGATGTAGTTCAACTTCACAAGTAGACTCATGACTTCGGTCTTATTTTTCAGGGGTGGTAAATCTCGAATGGCTTTTATTTTGGAAGGATCCAATTCGATTCCCCTTCTACTGACAATAAAACCCAGAAGTTTCCCAGATGGAATTCCAAATGTACATTTTGTTGGATTAAGCTTGAGATCATATCTTCGCACTCTTCCAAAGAATTTTCTCAGATCTTTTACATGATCAGCTTGTGTTTTAGATTTGATGATTACGTCATCGACGTATACTTCAATTTCTTTATACATCATGTCATGAAGTATGGTGGTCATAGCCATCATGTAAGTTGCCCCAATATTTTTAAGACTAAATGGCATGCCCCTGTAGCAATAGGTTCCCCATGGAGTTATGAAAGAAGTTTTCTCAGCGTCCTCTTCGTCCATCAAGATTTTATGATCCCCCACATAGCAATCCACAAAAGACTGAATTTCGTGTTTCGCACAATTATCAACTAGAATATGGATATTAGGCAAGGGAAAGTTGTCTTTTGGACTAGCTTTGTCCAAATCCCGATAGTCAACACAAACTCTTGTCTTTCCATCCTTTTTGGCACAGGAACAACATCTGCCAACCAAGCAGTGTAACGAATGGTTTGGATCACATTTGCATTTAGTTGTTTCATGATTTTTTCACTCACGTCCGGTTTGAATTTTCTTCTTTTTTGTTGGACGGGTGGAAAATCAGGATGAGTGGGCAACTTATGGACCACTAAATCAACACTCAAACCTGGCATGTCATCATAGGACCAAGCAAACACATCTTTGTATTCAAACAAAAGTTATATTATGGCATCCCTAATTTCCTTCTTGACATGAAGACTTATTTTTATTTCTTTGACTTCCTCATTACTTCCCAAATTGATGGCCTCGATTTCACTAAGATTAGGCTTAGGTTTGTGCTCAAACTGTTCCAATTCCGTATTAATTTCCCTAAAAGCCTCTTCTTCATCATATTCAACCTCTCGACTCGGTGATTAAAAAATAAACAACTCTTTGAGATCTGGGAGTGAATTCCGCATGTATGTCATGTTATCAAAGCCAGTATTTATAGAACTGAAAAATGGACAATAAGAATTAAGGGAGGGGAAAAGACAAAATTTTACTATGAAACTGGAATTTCATTTCATTGAAATAAAAAAAAAGATATAAGGGTTGACATTAATATAGAATACTTTCAAATTTTTGGTTCACAACCCAGACAAAAACAAAATACAAAAGAGTAGCAAAACAAACTACCAAGACTCATTCCTTAAGGGAAATGAGTGGCTTCCCAATTGTTTAGCTCAACACCTGAGCCCACGAGTTATACATTGGCATGACTTGTACCTTCACCAACTTGGACCATGTTTACTTCACAAAACAACTGACTGAGATCCTGCATAACTTCTTCAATGTCTTCATGAGTAAAAGAAGCTTTCCTTTCTGCACCTTGAGGCTTGATAAAGGAATGAGAAATATGGGGAATCAGTTGTGGAAACACCCAATCAGTCCTTTTGTGGTTCTTAGCCTTATCGTCATTTCTCTTGCTTTGTTTATATCCTAGGCCAGAGGTGCCTTGGTTTCCTAAAAGAGTAATGGGATCCACGATTCCTTGCGAACAAAGTCCCAAACCTTTACTAGGCTGATAACCATATTTGAGCATGGTCGTTGCTACCATTGAAGAGGAAGAAGAGAGACATGGTTGGATGATGGGGTCTCATTCTTTAAAGCGATCGACTGATACGGCCTCAAAAGACTGGTATACAACGGAATCACATCCTTCTTCTGCCTCAATGTATGGAATGGATGGATCTCTGTAAATAGGTAAATCATCTTCCCCATGCACAATGATCTCCTGATGGTCGTATTCAAACTTAACAACTTGATGCAAAGTTAATGGGACTACCCGAGCTATGTGGATCCATGGCCTTCCCAATAGAAAATTATAAGATATGTCCATGTCCATTACTTGGAACACAATCATAAAGTCCACCTGTCCAATTGTCATGTTTAACTTGATTTCACCAATGGCATCCCGCCTTGAGCCGTCATAAGCTCGAACAAATACATTGTTGGGGCGAATTCTGTCAAGGTTAATTTTCAAGCTTTGCAGCGTAGAGAGAAGACATATGTCTACCCCTGATCCCTCATATATCATGACCCTCTTTACATAGTACCCTTCACATTTCACTGTAAGAAGCAAAGTTCTGTTGTGTCCAGCACCCTCCGTGGGCAACTCATCATCAGGGAAAGTGATGGTGTTCGACTCAAAGATGCGCTTGGCCATTTTCTCTAACTGATTTACAGTGGTCTCCTTCAATGCATGTGCTTCATTCAAAATCTTATTCAGCACACGACGATGTTGTTCTAAATGCAAGAGTAGAGACAACAATGAAATATGTATCGGGGTTTTCTTCAATTGTTCCACAACAGAGTAATCTGGAACCTTAAACTTTTTTAGAAACTTTTCTGCTTCTTCCTCAATAACTGTTTTCTTCAATGGTACTTGGATGTTTTGAGTCATCTTCCCTTTTCTTAATTCTTCTGGAGAATAACATCTTCCAGAGTGTGTCAACCTTCTTGCTTCATCAACCTCTTCAACAATCTCCTTTCATCGGTAAATCATAGCGATTTTGTTATAGTTCTAAGGGACAGCCTTTGAATCAGTTACCGGAAGCTGTTGGACGGGCTTAACAAAGCTAGGTCCTTTCAACTTTGCCAAGCAATTTGGTCATGTTGTGTTAATGAAAAACCCTTTGATACATACAACTTCGGCATACCTGCTCAAACTTAAATCCCCTTCGAAACCCTCATGACACATAAAACTTTGGTATCAAGGTTGACACCTTCCACACTCAAAGATGCAACTGGTTCTAAACTCTTTATCGACTTGTCTTCCTCTCCGATCTTCCTAAACAACTTTCCCATTTTGCCCACTGGGTTATTAGTCACATTGTGAGTCTTTTGATCATTCGTCACAACGACCACTCCATGATCGATTAGTTTCTCTATCGCCCCCTTCAAAGTCCAACAATTATCAGTGTTGTGTCCTGGGGCCCTTGAATGATACTCACATATTTCATTAGCCTGGAAACCTGGAGCAGCTGCATTCAAACGATGTGGTGGGATAGACCCAATCACTCTTATCTTTCTTAACTTTTGAAACAAGTTGGAGTATGACTCTCCCAATGGAGTGAATTTCCTTTTCTGTCCCTGCTCTTGAGCATAATTTTGCATAGGAGAAGGGTTGTAAGGGACCTGATAGGGTGGTAGTTGTGGGAGAAAGTTTCCTTGAGTTAGGGCTCAAAAATGTGGGCGATTGGGAGCATACACATACGACTGAGCATTGAAGACAGTGCATGGAGATGGAGATACTAGATATTGAGGGACATAAGGGTAGTAATGTTGAGGATAGCTAGATTGTTCCTGAAGTGGTAGGTAATGACAATTAGAATTCATTTGAGCGCGAAGAAACTTCCTCTTTTCTTTTACGATTTCCAAAACTTCTTGAACCACCTTGAATGGCCTGTCTGGTAGCTTTGATTGCTACCTGGCTCACAATCATTCCTATTTTGAGACCACTTTCAACCATTTCTCCAATTTCAATTGCTTTGTGAAACAGTCTTCCCATTGCGGTTGCTAGGTGGTGGAAGTAGTCAGGATCTTGAGCCTCTATAAAGATATCAACCAATTCTTGCTCATCTAATGGTGGCTTGACCCGGGATACTTGTTCCCTCCATTTGATAGCATAATCTCTAAAGCTTTCATTTGGCTTCTTTCTCATATTAGAGAGTGTATTACGATCTGGCATAATGTCGACATTGTACTGATATTGTCTAACAAAATCTTGAGCCATATCATCCCAGATGTGCCAGTGGGAGATCTCTTGGTCTATAAACCATTATGAGGCAACACCAGTCAGACTCTTACCAAAATAAGCCATGAGTAGTTCCTCTTTACCCCCTGCACCGTGACCGTCATACTTATCAAACATAGGGGTTTTGAATCCAGGTGGCAAGTGGACATTAGGGAACATACACAAGTCTTTGAACGTGACACTTTTGTGCCCTCCTAGCCCTTGCATACTTTTCATGTGTTGCTCGATGTTTTTCATTTTCTTCAACATTTCCTTTTGCTCTGATCCTTGAGTGGGCCTCTCAACATCAATTAGGGGAGCCGAATTGTACAAAGTTAGGGACCCCGAATGCTATCCCAGAAGTATAGTATTGCTCTAGATGGATGGTGAATTGTTCCTCTTGAGCTACTCTCTGCGTCACAGTTAGTTGTGGCAGAGTATAGATCGGTGCAGCTGTCGCGACAGTGGGATTATTCCTAAATGGCATGCCTTGAGGGCGTGTTGTTGATGGTCCGGCCCCATAATTATCAAATGGACCATACCCCGGAGGGAAGAAAGGATCTGATATCGGGACTTGAGAAGATGAAGATCGGATACTAGTGATCTCAAGAAAACCAGGAATAGACGTTGGTGGTTCTCGGCCATTGGCCCAGGCTTGCCACAACTGTGCCATAACATGTCTTAATGTTCGATTTTCCTCAACAGTTGTTGACTCTCTTGTCGTTGACTCAACTGGAGTATCCACTTGGTTCACCACAGTTTCAGTATTGCTTGTCATTAACACTCTTACCTTAGACCTGGTAAAGTACGAGGGTTCTTACAGTTTGTCACAAACCAACCACCAAAAGCTTACTAAACTAAAGAGAAATGAACAAACTTGTAAGGGGTTAGACATCAATCCCACATTTGTTAATCACATAGTAACATGAGTTCAGAAGGCCATTGTCTCATCCCAGCTTTGCTTCGCTCATTGTCTTCCCTTTTTTTCCTTCTTTTTTTTTTAAAAAAAAAGTTTTAATCGAACCCTTTAGAGGTTGCCTACGTATCATGTCGCCACATGAATCAGATCATTGCGTAGTTCAGAAATTTAGACAACTCAACAACATTAATTTAGACAAGCAAAATCAAAGCATTTCATTTATTTCCAAAAAACTTTAAACAAAACGACAAAATCAATAGGTTACAACCATGATCAACATGATCTCTTTGAACACCAAACTTTAAACTGAAACACTGAGTCTTAAACAAAATAAAATGAAGCAAACAAAACAGCTAAACTCTTCTTCAATCTTCATCATCTTCCTTGGGATTTCTTTGTCTTCCCAAGGTCTCATACAGATTCAACAGCACCTTCAGCGGATGGGGAACAATGGCCCGTGCTTGCTCAGCCACTTCTGGATCATTCATACAACGATAATTTTTAATAACATAGGAGGTTTGTTCCGCCAGCTGATGAACTTGATGCCCAGCCCTTCCCATATTTTCAGAGCAGTTATTCAACCAAACCTGATGATCACCAAGATTGTTCCTTAAGAGGCCTCTTGCTCCTCTGCTGCTTCAAGTTGATGGCGAAGTGTTGCTTTCTCTATGATCATTTGTCTTTGCCCTTTTCGATATCGACACAATGACTGATTTTCCTTTTATGTTATTTTAACTGTGCACTAAGTTGATCATGTAAACGCATCCAACATGAGCTTTCTTTCTCAAATTTCTCCTCATGCCGCTTAAGTTCTCCCTTTTGGTAGTGCACGACCTCTTCAGATGCCACTAAGTCCCTCTTCAATCGAGAAATTTCAAAACTCTACTCTCTTTTTATCTGTTGGGCCAAGTGAATTCTACTATCCAACTCTTCCTCTAACCGGGCTAATTTCCTCACTGCATGTTTCAATTCCCCTTCCACATCTTGTAACTCCAACTGGTGATTTCTTCCTCTTTGGACTTGAACTTCTTGCCAGGCAGTGGTGGCTTTGGCCTTTTCCAACTGTCTTATGATGTGCTGGTCTTTTGTTTCTCTGTTGAATCCTTCAGGAATGTCACCAAATGTTACTAGATCACGAAACCACGATAGGTACCCAGACACCACTTTTCTTTTATCTTGCTCCACAACCATTTCACTTAGCTCAAAAATTATACTCCCAAACCAGATCTTCAGAATATCAGTGCTATCAAAGGCAAAACCTGGCGGGGTGTCAAATACAAATCTACTCATATCATCATTTGGTGGGATTTCTTGAACTCTAGCCAGCTGACGCATAACCCAAAGTGGGGCATAGGGTTGAACACATATGTCACGCCCCGAGCCTACACCCTGGACATGGCCGGCACTCGGAGACCATTGTTGGCCCCGAGCAAACCGTTGGCCTGGCTTTCTAAACTCAGCGGAAGACTTACTCAACAAAATAAGTTTAAGCAATAACTTTAAAGAAATAACATCTTAGTCAAATTGGCAACTTAAGTCTCATAGCTAAACATCTGCAATACAAAGATAAGAGACTCATAACTAACTGTCTGACTGTCTATGAAGCCTCTAAATACTGAGATAGATGTTGGGACAAACCCCACAACATCCTAATAAAGAAAAAAACTAGGAAAGCGAAATAAAAGAGTCCTCCGGAATGCGAAGAGGCTCACCACTGACTCTGGAGTGCTCAACTGGATCAACGACGTGCTGGATGCTGATCCTGGTTACCTGTGTCTGCATCATAATAAGATACAAGCCAACTAGCATCAGTACATTGAATGTACAAGTATGCGAGTTGGAAAGCTAAACAACAACTTAAGCTTGAAAGAAGTGCAAAGGAACACTTACCTTGGCTCTGTTTAACTCATGAACAACTGAACTCAATACAAAGCAATAAGACACATGCAATATATATAAAGCTTGTAAAACAGTGTAAACAACTTAGTTTGTTAAAGATAAAGCAATAACAAACTCAACTTTACTTATATATAAAAGTAATATAACTATTGTGGGAGATTCTCTAACCGAAAACCACCACTATGAGCCTAAGTGGTGATACAGCGTCTTGCCCACGCTGCCAGAACTGTGTTATACTTTGTCGTCATATAGAATGCTTAACTTAGTGGATCCACTAGTCTATGCTAAAAGCATCTTAAGGAGACATCTAAAAAGTATGATCATTTACTACCCATGATGGCTACATGGTTTATGGAGACTTGAGTTAATATGAACTCGCATCCCCATATCGGTGCTCAATACTACTCCTAAAATATACTTAGCTCATATGTTGGTAAAAACAAAACTCTTTCTTTGAATTGAGATAATTACTCAAAACTTAGATTAAAAGCTCTCTTGTAATCGATGTTCCCTTTCTTGCTCAAATGTGAAAACATTTATAAACTCTTTGGGAATACTTAGTCCCCTTATAGCTTTTCGAGAAATGAAATCAACTCTTTACTCTTTGCTTAACTTGAAACTTGAGCCTTAAAATGAAGTTAAAACGTTTGTTAAAGACTCTTGAAAACTTTAAGAAACTTGGCTTTGACTTGTTTCTTAACTTCTAGACTTTGACTCTTAACTTCTTTGACTTTAATCTTAACTTTCCTTGAATTGGATTATGGATTCAAAGTTCATGATCTCATGTTTATGGATGATTTCATGATGTTTAGATGTACCTTAGAGTGTTGGAAACAACAAGAAAACATAGGTACATCGCTTAGGAACAAGTACGAAAAGATGGGGAACGAATGGGGAGAACTGGCGTCCCTGACGCTCTGAGAGGCGCAGGGAGCCAGCCCTCAAACTTCAGAGAAGTCTGGCTGGCGCGACACACCAGAGGCCAAACTTCAGAGAAGTTTTTGTGGCACTCTGGCAGGCGCGGCGCCCCAGCCCTTTTGCCCAGCAACTTCCGACTTTTCTCTTCCGTTATTCCTCTCCAAACCTCCCTAACTTCCATAGTTCCTTTCCCAAACACTTAGGATCAATTGTACCCTCAATATACAACCAATATAACTCGAAAAACAGCTTGGAAACATGAATCAACTCACCCCCAAGCATCAACAACTCAACCAACAAGAATTTTACAATTTTATTCTTCAAGAGCATAACTTCTTCAACATGTAAACAACTCAAAACAATTGGATTGAAACAAGTTGGTGTGTGGGTGATCTAACCCAACACAAAAAGATCTCACATACCTTAATAGGGATCAACCCCAACGAATTCCACTCGCAAGTTTAGATGATCTTGACGAATTCTTGCCTTTTTCTCCCTTTCTTTCTTCTTTTCTCTCTTCTCCAAGCCCTAAGCGTATTTCTCAAATCTCCAAACTGACTAAGTCATGTTTTTACCCCAATAAATCCCTAAAATCAAATTAGGAAATTAATTAGAGAAAAGACTACTTTGCCCCCCTAAATCCGGATTGGGACTTTCCTCAATCAAACAGCCCAACTTTCGAAAGGCATATCTCACTCATACAATGTCAAAATCATGCAATCTCGGTGGCATTGGAAAGATATCTCCAATGGCTTTCCAACCATATCAAGAGCTGCTCCTAAATCCTCCTGAGCTAAGAGTTATGGCCGTTTGAAAATGGCTAAAATTCACTTTCTTAGCTTAGACAAAATTTCCAGATTTTCTTATTCTTTCCAAAAATCAATATTTTCATATTTTAAACTCTTTATAGTCATTTCTAGGTGCGAGATGTTACAACCTCTAGGCCCAATCAACACAAGAAATGAGATACCACTAGACATGCAAATGACATCCTTAGCTGGGAACCAGTAATAATTCCACATTATTTCATCAGACGTGATCACCGAAAGCTTCTCTTCACACACTAATTTCCTTTTGGAAAATCAATTATTGCTTCCCTTTCCTTATGGGAGGGAACATAATTACACCAATCTGGAGTGAACTTGGGTGCACGATCATGGTGATAAAGATGTTCCAAAAACCATATTTGCAACAAGATGTTGCAGCCTTCAAAGTACATTTCCTCATTTATGCATTTAGTCAATGCACGAAACATATCTGCCAAGATCATAGGAATAATAGTAGGACTTTCCATTATGGTCAATGCCTTCACCACCCCAGCCAGACGAATATCGATATGTTTGTCCCGTTTAGGGAAATGAATGAGCCTCAAAAACGCAACCATGAAGACAAAACATCCATTCGCCTTCCAAGCCTCTTCACCCCCTTGGTTGCTAAGTTGGTTCCGATAATTTTTAAATCCATCCTTTGGGTCGTACCTCTCGTATAGAAAGTCCAATGAAACCCACTCATTTTTCAAACTCTCTTTCTTTATTTGATTGATCTTGAGAAGTTTCAGGAACTTTTTGGCATTATAGGCTTTTTATTGTAGAGATCAGCACCCCGACCACTAGACCCCTTCCCCATAAAGCTGGCGATTTCTTCCAGAGTTGGTGTCATCTCGAAGTCAGAAAATTGAAACACATTATTTTTTGGATCCCAAAAAGAAATCAATGCCTTGATCACATCCCTTCTAGGTTCAATCTCCATTAGATGCACTAAATGTCCCAAATGTTCTTTTACTCTCCTTTGATCATGACTTCCATGTCTGTCCACCATCGCCATAAATCCTTGGGTATTGTGTCAACGATCATGAACTCTGAAATTCCTTCACTTCTAGGCCTTTTGGAACCCTGTCCTTTGGTCAGAGGTGTCATTTGTACCTTTGAATAGAATCCAATTAATGTTTTATGACAAACTCTAACCGAGGGAGAAAAGTAAAAAAAGATTTTATTTTTTTTAAAAGACAAAATACCCCTTTTTACAAACACCGAACCCGAGAAGGGATGCCTACGTATCTCATTTTAGTGAGAATCAGGTGTGCATAATTCATAAAAAAAAGACTCACACTTGAAAGACCACCCCTTTTATTTCAACCTCTTTTATTTTTTGTTTTTAAAAAAAAAAATTGAAAGACAAAGCTATTATAAAGTTGGTCAACAATGTAAAGGCCTTCTGAACAAATTATTTTCACGTATCACATAAAATAAACATGTTGGTCTAGAGTGGGTATATGTCTTAGATTTTCTAGGTCAAATGCACATGATGCAAATAAACGTAGCCTATCAGGGATAGTTTTTGCTAGGTTTAACACTTTGTATGGAAGATGTCTAGACTGGCTATACTCAAGTGGATAACTCGAGCCAGGGAGGGTCAGTGTACCGGTAGCAGAGCTATTCCGGCCTAACTGGTGGTCCAACATCGCCTAACATATGTGACAAACCTAGAACCAGGAGTGTAACCGCACACTGGCTCATCCTAGATAAAGGTGCCGTGGAGCGAATCCGCACACACAGTATATAACAAAAAAATTAGAGACTCAAAGAGTGTGCGAAAGAAGACAATTTATATACAATCACACAATATCAAAACAATGAATCATTGAAATAGCACAATTAGCCTACAAACAAACAAAAAATATCCAAATAATCAAAATAGCCAGATATAGTTAATGTACAAAGCTTGAATTCTAAAGAAAGTCCCTAGCGGAGTTGCCAGATCTGTCATACCATGGGGGTTTTTTAAAAATATATATAAAAAACTAAAAGAAAAAATGATTTTCTTTTTTAGTCACCACTTGAAATTGGTTTTTTAGATATTTCAAGTCACCTGATAATTCCTAATTTAAAAAAGAAAAAAAACTCTTTATTTTTCGTCTACGAAAATAGAGACTGGATAAGAAATTCTATTAACCGAAGGGAAGTTGTGAGGCACCCCCGAGTCTCGTGGTTCTAGCACGGTCGCTTTATTAACTCATGTTTGGCTAAAATAATTTTTGGATAAAAAAGTAAATTTGTGTTAGTTACTAATTTATTTATTTTTTAATAAAAAATTATTGGCTTAGGAGCGTAACCACACACAAGATCACTTTTTAGAAAAAAAATATACACCAAGGATCGTAACCGAACACATGGTGGTATATAATATTTTTTTTAAAACAAAACTGATAATTAATGACCAAATTTTATTTAATAATGTGAAAAAAAATTAATGAAAAATGAACTTGTTGCTACATATAGATATGAAAAAGATTTTTTATTTTTTTTTGAAAATTCCTTATTAACGTTTTTTTTTAAAAAAAACAAGTAAATATATTAAGTATCACTACTTTGACAATAACAACAAAAGGAAAAATAAAGTATATTTTTTAAAAAAAAAAAAAAAGAATAATATCTAAACCCCTTTTAAAACAAGTAGTGATATACTATTTTTTTTTATATTGAGATAATTTCAGAAAATGACCACTTTAGTAAAATATCAGTTTTACACAAAATGGTCATATGTTCTCTTTTGAAAGAAAATTGTAAAAATAGCTAATTTTATCTAAAAGTTAAATTACAACCAAAAGTAGCAAATTTTGTATTTTTGTTTCAATAATCATTTCATATATTTACTTAAGAGAAAAAAAAACAGAATTTATATTTATATTTTTTTGCGAAGATGACCAAATTTACATTTTTTGTAAAAATGACCAGATTTGCATATTTTGCAAAAATGACCATATTCACATTTTCTTGCAAAAAAGACCAGATTTACATTTTTTGCAAAAATGACCAGATTTACATTTTTTGCAAAAAATGACAAGTTTTGTGTTTTGTTTTTTGTTTTTTGCAAAAAAAAACTGCCATTTTTTTTCTTTTCTTAAAATGACCAGAAACTAAAATAAATAAAAAAGACTATGAGATTTGTTTTTGTTTTTTTAGCAAAAGCATGGGTTATGTATCAACTTCATAGTGATAAAGATAGAATTAACTCCTAGTTTAATAAGAACACAAATATATAATAACAACAAAACATAATTTAACTAATTCCAATAAAGTTATGTATCAACTTGATAATGATAAAGATAAAATTAACACCTAGTTTAATAATAGAACACAAATATACGATAACAACAAAGCATAATCATATTAAGTATCATAACATATTTAACTAATTCAAATAAACTAAACATAATTTAACCAAAAAAATATAAACATGTTTCATTATTTTTTGAAGTTACATTGCAAAATGTAGGAAAATATACCTAAAGAGATGATGGCAAAACAATGATGAAATCAAAGCTTAATTGAACTCCCAAAGATCACTAAAGATGAAATATATTTTTATAAGAGGACTTTTTTTTTCTCTATTCTTATGATTTTCCCTCTTCTAATTTTATGTTCTTGTTCTTTTTTTTTTTGTCCCCTTGAAAATGAAAGAAGAATGGGTTTAAATAGGTGGTGAATATTAACACCCATTCTTCTTGAAAACTTAAGAGTCAATGCATGCATTGGACTCTTTGTATTCCCAAGGTGCCACCCAAGATGACCAATAGAATTTCCTCTTTTCTTTTTTCCTTTTTCTTTTTCCAAGATAAAATTAATTAAAAGACTGCATTGCCCTTTTAAGATGACCCATTTCTTTTATTCATTAATTGAATAATAGCTAAATAGGTCATCTGAAAATTTAGAATAGGCCCAAAATGCCATTTTAGATGAACCATTTCTTTTATTCATTAATTGAATAATGGGAAAGTTGTAATTATTAATTCAAATTAAATGATATAACCACACTTTGATTTAATTGTGCCCTGTAGCAAACTGTTTATCAGTCGCCTCTCTCCCTCAAGCTCTCGCCGCCACTCTCCCTCTCTCGCTCGCTCTCTCTGTCGCTCGCCTCTCTCGCTTTATACAAACAAAAATGTATAAATTGTGTTTCTGTTTATATAAAGCGAGAGAAAATTGTATATACACATGCAAATACATATATCTTTGTCCTATACACTTATAATTATACAATACAAATAATCTCATGTCCAGTTCTCTTTTGCCTTTCTCTCTTTCTCGCTTTATACAAACACAGATTACACAAAATATAATGTATAATTTATGTTTGTATAAAGCGAGAAAGAACGATATTTGATATACAAACGTTTTATTTCGATTCAATTGTATACAAATTCAAATTTTATACAGATATACAAACACATAAAATTAAATTGAGAGACTCTCAACGATTTATACAAACGAGAGGCTGACAACAATTTATACAAATGGCCTGCCAGTGAAATTATACAAATCTGAAGAGGAGCCAGCAAATTATACAATTGCTTCTTTTGTATATATGTATAGCAAAATAGTCTAGTCATATCATGTTTGCTATGGAGCGCTGTTATGCAAACTTTGCTATAGCATACAAATATGAATTTTGTGTTTGCTATATGTGAAAGTTGCTCTTCAACAATAGCTAAATGGGCCATCTGAAAATTTAAAATAGGCCCAATATGTAGACCCATTTGATCAAGACCCAAAAATCAAAAGAAAATCAGTCCACCAACACAAAATCTAAACATCTAAACTACTTTGAAGATCAAACACAGCCAATAAGGCAAAAAATTTTAAAAAAACGAAATTCAAAAAAAAAAAAAACTCAAGCAACAACTTCAACATGATAAAACTTGAAGAACACTAACAAAACAGTACAAATCCGGCACCAAAATGACTTATATGATTTTTTAAAAATGTGATAATGACGAATTTGGATAGAGGATGAGAGGGGAAAATGATTGACATAAATTTTTGGATTAACGGAGGTCGCCGGAAAACTCAGCCGGAAATTTTTTTGACGGATTTTGGAAATAAAATTTACATCAAAGGATAGCCCTTGAAGAGCTCTACCCTTTTATGTAAAGGATATAGGATGGAGATGACCGAAACTTTGTAAATCCAAAGAAAAAAGTGAAAAGTTATGTTTGATTTTTCTTAGATCTACAGAGTTTGGCTATGGATATGAATGAATGCTTTGCGAATTTGTGTAGAGGAGAGTGAAAGGAAGAAATGGTAAAATTTTGGAGATTTTTTCGGCCAAGGGGTGGTGGCTACCGTGGCTGTGGCGGTGGACGGCCGCCGACAGGTGGAAGCAAAGGAGAGAAGAAAGTAAAAATGCAAATAAAAAATTTGATTTTTGGAGTTTTGTATTTTTTGGTAGGGTCCCATAAGATCCCTTGGATCAAAATATCATGAATGGTTGAGATTCAATCTTGACAATTTCTATTGGACCGGGTCAAAATTGATTGGGCTATCAGAATTTGGTCTAAATCAGCCAAATTCAATCAAAATTGGGTCATTTGGGCCAATAATATTATTAATAATAATAATAATAATACAAACAAAGACAAACAACTCAAAAATACAAACAAAATATAAGAAAATACGTTACTATATATTATAGGAGTAAAATAAACACGTCAAAAATTAGGTGTTCACAAAGTTGAGTTTGTTATTGCATTTTTCTTTAACGAACTAAGTTGGTTTCCACTGTTTTACAAGCTTTTGATATATTGCATATGTTTATTGCTTTATATTGAGTTAAGTTATTCAGGAGTTGAGTAAAGCCAAGGTAAGTGTTTCTTTCAGATTCTTTTCAAGCTTAAGCTATGTGTAGCATTCCAACTATGTACTGATGCCACTTGGCCTGCATCCTATTATGATGCAGACGCAGGTAATCAGGATCAGCATCTAGTGTCCAGTTGAGCATTCAGAGTCAGTTGGTGAGCCTCCTAGCTTTTCGAAGGATCCTTTTAGTATTTTAGTTCATTAAGATGTTATGGGTCTTCTCCCGACGTCCATCTCAGTTGTTTAGAGGCTTCATAGACAGAGTTAGTTGATGTTAGTTCATGAGTCTTCACTTTTCCTTTTCAGTTAAGTTGAAACTTGAGTTGCCACTTTGGCAGTGAATGTTATTATAATACATTCTAAGTTATATTTTGAGTAGTTCAGTTTACTTGTTTTAAAGGTATTTATCTTGGATAAAGACTTCCGCTGAGTAAGTAAGCCAGGCCAAGGGTTCTCTTGCGGCCAGCAATGGTTCTCGAGTGCCAGCCACGCCCAGGGTGTAGGTTCGGGGAGTGACATTACTAATGGGTTCACTCTAAAAATATGTTACAAGTTCAAAACCTCATCTTCAATAAAAACCCACCAGAAAATACCTTCAATATGTTTTGTGGTTGTGCTTATTCATAGGGACGTAAATAGGGTGGAGCGGGACAAGTCTTGACCTACTAATGTTTTGAATCGCCCTATCATATCCTGCTCCGTTAGCATATTTCGTAAAAACTATTCTTCCCCATTTCAGGTATGTTATATTTTTTTTTCACTTTGAAGATGAATTTTTTTCAAAATACATTTCTGATAAGTTTGGATGGATAATTGACCTGCATATTTATTAGTTCAATTTATTGAATATTGGGTTGATATCTGGTCCAAATTTTTGGACTAATGAGAAAACTTGTCAAAATAATTTTAAAAGACTTTTTATTTTATTCACCTAAATGTAAATGTTTAAAAAAAAAGGAGATTGCTATTTTTGGTATGCTATTATATTTATTCACGTTTCCACATATGTGATACACTATGGTCCTACACTGAAGTCTTTGATAAATATCACTCAAAAATAATACTAATCCTTTATATGTGAAGAAAAATTAGGACTTTTGGTTCAAATCCATAACATTACTAAAGAGTTCACTCTAAAAATAATACTAATGTTTTGACTCTGTTAGCATTTTTTGTAAAAATTATCATACCCCATTTCATGTATGTTATATTTATTTTTCACTTTGAAGAAGAAATTTTTTTTCAAAAATACCTTTCTGATAAGTTTGGATGGATAATTGACCTGCTCATTTATTAGTTCAATTCATTAAATATTGGGTTGATATGTGGTCCAAATTTTTGGATTAATGAGGAATCTTGTCAAAATAATTTTAAAAGACTTTTTTTATTTTGACATGTTATATATAGTCAAAATAAAGAAAAATAATAACTTTATAGGTACTAAAAAATTTTAAAAGAACAAATAAAATCATTAAAACTTAGTAAATATTAACGAACTAGATTATGACTCATTACTTGATATGTTTTAACTCAAACAATTTTGGATTCAATTGGGTCTTCACCCATCCAAACTTAACTTAATCCGCCTAATTATATTGTCACCCCTAATCGAAACATGATGTTACTATAGAGAGATTTGATATCTCATGAGCAACATTCTTGACTCATATGATAGCAAGTTTGAGGCACAACTATTTTCAGAGTCCTTGGGTAGGTGACAGCCATATTCATAATTATACAAACCGTTTTAGCTTTCAACAATGATGTTAACAAGTAGTCATTATAATTATATAGCGTTTAAGTTACATACATGCATCATATGTGTAAGATTTTTTACACGATCAAGTCACTTACCTATTGACATATCTCCTTTTTAAGATTATAAATGTTAAATGGTAGAAATTTAGACGATTTATTAGCAACCGACATTACTGCAGCCATCAACACAAATCAACAAGGCACCATGCAAGAGAGTCGAGGAAGATAATGAAGAAGCTTATACTATTCACTTTCGAGGCAAATGTCTATTTACTAGTATAAATTGAATGATACGAATGAGAATGAGTGATATATGTGACTCTTTGATAGCATCCAAGGAAGCTCTACTCCATTGAAGGACAAAGATGAAGCTTTAGAAACTCCAAGAAGGCCCATAACAAGATCTCAAACTAAGGAGTTCAATGATAAGCTCAATGGGCTTCAATCGCTGATCCAAAGGTGTCTTATTGGGGAAGAAGAGCTCAAGCCCAAGGGAGAGGAATTGTCCAAATGCTACAATTATTTGG